>JAQFXM010006124.1:0-13721 GCA_034693345.1 Entomobrya multifasciata | reverse complement strand
CAAGATTTTCACTAGTCATTTCACTTTGAGAACTCTCTCTTTCAATACCTGTGAATAAAAGCATTAGCTACGTACATCAAGGTTAATACCTTTGTAATTTATTATAATTTATTTTAAAATTTCGATTACTTTTAGCTTCGGTAAGTAATTAAATTTGTAATTTATTAAATTCAGTATTGTGACGTGTAATATCTTGTTGAGTTTTTGGTTCTACGATTGATTGAAGTTAAGGTCTGAAACTGAAATGACATGAACGACATTTGTCTTTAATATTCAAAAGTTTTATGGCGTTAAATGCTTCTCAGTTAGGATCATATCCGGGGTTAAAAACCCAGGGCTCATCCATAAATAGTTTTAATGCTATGATTTTCATAACTTAAAATGGATCGGAGAATCTGATCTCCAAATTGTGTGTAGTAGTTCTAAGTTTTTCTCGCCCCCAGCTCAGCTTCAAAGTTAAAGTGTCTGCGGAGTTCACTTACAATTTCGAAATTGCTGACGCTGACGGTCTAACGGACATACAAATTTAACAAATAGTGACAGCAGCGCTACTAATTAAACTAAATTTAAACTATGTATCATAGTCATCAGTCATCCATCATAAATTATACTTAAATGAAAAGTTAACTAATAATCGATCGAGTAGCACATAATGATTGTGCGTAACATGCAATATTTTCATTTTGGGAAATTGCAATCCACCAAAAAAACAAGTATGTTTTAATCTACTAAATTAGTGTTTTGTACCATTTCATGATGCACAAAAATCCCACTCAAATAGACAGTTTTACTGAAATCGAACTAAAATCATTAGACTGTTCACTGTTCATATTGCAAAATAATTAAACTATAACATTTTATTATTAGTGACCAAACTAGCTTAACTATTGCAAAAATCTTGTGCGTATACACAACTCGCAGTTATGGATGATATAAAATACCTATACTCATCTATCTATCGCATAGCATGATGCACCGCGGCACAAATTCACAACTATTTTGGCAAAAGTGTACAGCTTTATAGTTAACGCACTCTTGCCTCTCTTGATAATATTTAGCCATGAACTATGATCAAATTTGATTGTTAAATGTGGGGTTTTTATAATATATGGCTTTATGTGGCATGTCACTCCACTCACTTATAATGCAGTTGTTGTTACACTCACACTCTAGTCGTAACGTTTATGATTGTATGGTTAACTAAATTAAATTACAAGTGTCTCTTTTTTATAAAAAAGGGCTCACAGAGTCAAGAACCTCTCGTACGTGTTTGAGCTGTCGTATGAATTTTGTTGTTTAATGATGATATGGTGTGCTTTTGGATGAGTGGATGGATTTAGATACAAATTTAGCGTTAGAATTTTGTTGATAAGACATACATAAAGAGAATTTTAAAAGGGAACGGAAATTAATTTGCCATTCATGAAAAATTCGGTATGTGAGACTTGAGACCTCTGAGCGGATGTTATGATTGTTGGTGACGTCACAATAACTAAAGTGATGCCAGCTTGTCTCAGGTTTAGATTTAGCCTGGCCTGGCCTAGCCTACGTGTTATGGCATGGCCAAGAGCAGCAGTGAGTTTATGGAGCGACCAGTTTTTTGCTAAAACTTACGTGCAAAAAAAGTTCTACGTGTACTTTGTCATCTAGTCAAAAGCATGCTTCAAACGGAAGCTAAAACCAAGTCTTCGTCACCATGAATCATGCTAAAGACTATAATAACACGTGATCTAAATGCTCATCCCATCACACATAATTTCATGCTATTTTGGTGTGAAATGCGTAATTTCTGTGCGTTGAAATTATGCTCGAAATATGTCATGAATGATGCATTACTCACACTCACAAGAAACCATTTAAAGCTTTCGGCTTGATTCAGGTGCATGGCAATTATCAAATTCAAGATCATGTAAAATTACTTGAATGAAACTTATTCTTTTTTTACTGCTCATTTGTCATCCATCATCATGTGATCAATGATCATGATCATGGTGACTTGGATTGATGATGACGATGACGTGTCACTTAAAAGACAACAAGCAACAATGACCGCAATTAAGAATCTTACTGATTAAACATCAGTTTCACATGATTGCACCAATTTAAACAAAGGTTTTTCTTTGTAAAAGCTAAAAACAAGCTAATTGGGTTTATCTTTAATACTAAACGCCTCGAAACCCATATTCATTATCAACCAAACAAATACAAACAAAATATATATCTCTTATCTAGAATCTAAACCACCAGAAATCCAAAAATTAAAATACAAAAGCTGCATTCATCATAACCGGATTGACTGACTAAATACCAATAATATTACTGCCCAAAATTATTCAACAAATAAGTATAAAACTTCCTTATCTTCCTCCCAAAACCAAGATTTTTCCTTTAATACTCCCTAAAAACTGACTAATGTTCTGCTTACATAGTTTAACTTATAATGATAGTGATTAACAGAGCAAGCAAAAAAAACTACCGCAATGATATGTTAAGAATATATGCATAAAATTATATCGAACGTGTACTACCATATAAAAATTATGTAGACCACAATGTATAATATCTCTCAGTTTTGAAACTATTAAGTGTAATTTATACACATATCTCTGTCTAAATATCCATATGAAAATAGAACCACAAAAAAACTTCACTTATAATTATGAGTCATGCGATTTCATATACTCTCACAAAGCTATATTGCATCTCGCATCACATGAGGCGAGCAAAAGTAGGCAAACCAAAATATTTTCTGTTTCTGACAATTCAACAATGGGAAGAAGGGCTTCAATATACCACGCTCTTCAAAATGCAGCGTATAACGATAACGTGCGTTACCACTTCTCAATGAGATATTTAAGCTTCATAATAATAACACTCAAGCGTTTCGTTTTTCAGAGACGCATACTTGTGTAGGTACTACCCCCACCACTACCACAACAACAAAGCGATGCACCCTGCACTCTGCACTGAACGAAAACCCAAAACAGAAAATGAGATCCTTCAGTCGTTCAACTGACTTGAAAGGGTAACGACGTGTTTTTGTTCACGAAAAATTTAAAGTACCTCCAAAAACGCGATAATATAATGCGTGAGTGCGTTAGTACTATGAAAAAAAATTAACTATACAATAAGCTAATCGGCCATCAAACAAACTATACTAGCCTTCTAAACGTGAACAGCGCTTGTCAAGAAGATATAAAATAACTTTCGATTGTTATAGTAAAGTGCTCACCAAAAAAGAAGTGAACAGGCAGTTAAAAAATTGTACAATAATTTTTTTAACGAACGTGTGCCCCACAAAAAAAATACAGGAAGGGTACTTACAGTATAAAGTACGTATGTAACTAGCACACAAGGCAAAAGATGAAAATGATTATGAAAACGCTTGCAAATCAGGTTTTTTTGAATGAAAAATATTTTTGAAATAAGCGTTCATGAGCACGTTTGGTTTTTGTGTGTATGTGGTTTTGTCTCAAAAGGAAAAAGTGAAATCGACAGTTTTTCATTTTCGAAAGTGATAGTGCGAGCTGCGAAGATGTAAAGTTTTAGAATTATTTCCTGTTGTACGAATAATATTCGGTTAGACAAACTATGAACTACTGCTTCTAGAAGTTTTTTTTTTCGCAAGTGTTTCTCAATTTACAACATGTCATCTCATCATCATCACCTACATCCACCACCTCCCCAACCCCCTCACTATATTTACCATACATCAAAGTCCCCACATGCGTTTCAAGTGTTTTTGAACAATCCGGGATCAGTGTTCGAGCACAAGTTTTTCGCAACACTGAGTATACTCATGAGGAATATCACGGAGCAGATCCAAGACTATACGTTTCAGTACTACTCGCTACCCAGCGACCAGTTTGGGTATAATGCGAGTGTACAAGTTATACGGGATGGGGATAAGACTGAGGGGGAAATTGATGATCATCATGTGGATGGATTAAGTAGTCATTGGTTCAGGAGACAACAGTGGAAAAGTTCTGGAGAGTCATTTGGAAGAGGACTTATCACTTTACTTTGCCTTTTAACGGCGACATATTTCCTGAATAGACTTTTGTTCAGGAGGAACAGACTGATACAGTACACAATAGAGTTGATAGTCAGCTACTTGATTTTGTTACCAATACTTCCATTTGTGGGGCTATTCTTCGGGACGATTGGAGTGCTGAGAGTGGGGCTATGGGCTTATATTAAGCTGTTCTACAGGGGGAAACGTTATATGGTCAGTCCTGAGGATGGGTTTTGGGCTTATGAGGAGCATGGGAGTAGTAGCTCGTCTATTGCGATTTATATGATTGAAGGATTATGTGATTTGGATAAGATTAAGGCAAAGGTGAGGGAAACTTTTAATAGTCCCGTTGTTGGGGGGAGGATGAATAGGAGATTGACTACGGTTTGTGGATTTGCTGTTTGGGAGCATGTGCACGTTAATCCAGATGATCATGTGAGGATTGCCAAGTGGGGAGATGGGGGAAGGGGGAGGAGGAGAGGTGGGGATGGATCATGGAGTGATCAAGATGTGTTGGATTATCTGAGTACGTTTCAGGATATTCCGATATCGAGTGAAAGGCCTGGGTGGGAGGTTATCATTGTGGAGGATGTGAGGATTGGGGGAGGGAATACGAGACATTATGCTTGTATTTTCCGGATGCATCATGCAATGATGGATGGGATTTCTAGTGCTAATATTCTTCATCAGGTGCTTGGGGATAAGCCTTTTAAGTTTACTATTGATCCGGTTGAGGGGAGTGGGAAGAGGAGGGGGAGGGTGATTACTTGGTTGATGTACTTTTTGGCACTGGTGCTACTTCCGAGGACGGGGTTGGTTAGTGGGTTGATGAACTTGGATAACAAGTATAACCGGTGGTTTGCCCCTGGGCCGATGCTTAAGGGACCAAAGAACTTTTCCTGGTCGAGACCCATGAGGATGGAGGGATTGAAAAAGATTAAAGACGAGAGTAAAACTTCAATGATGACGGTACTGTTGAGTGTGTTGGGTGGGAGTTATAGGAAAATGGAGGAGGCAAGGAGTTGGAAGAATGGGAAGAATCAGATGCAGTTGCCAGAGTTTTATCATGCATTGGCTCCAGTTGCATTGCTACCTTATCCAGATCGGCATCCGAGAAATGGGTTTAGTGGGGTTGTGCTACCTGTTTGTGTTGGGAAGCATGATGGGGCGTTGGAGAGGTTGAGGGTGAATCATAGGGAGTTTAAGGATCTGGATGTTGGGGTTATGGATATTTTGGGGAACTTTTTGCTCATTGGGATGGTTGGAGTGATGCCTAACTTTCTTCAAAAGTTTTTCGGATGTGCTGTTCATGCGATGATGAGTTTGAGTAATATTCCTGGATCGGATGAGGAGATTTGTATTTTTGGAGGGGATAAGATTAAGGAGATGGGAGCTTGGCTTCCCTGCAAATTTACTTTGGGTGAGTATACTTTTGTGGAAAGGGAGTTATGTGAAATTTTTAGTTTAAATTGTGAGATAAAACTTAAAATGTTTGTTTGTTTTTGTATTTTTCAATTTAGGCATGGCCATGGGTCTGTTCAGTTACGGAGGTAGATGCAGAGCCACAATGGTTGGTGATACGACCTACATGTCAAAGTCAGACGTTGAGTCGCTCGTTGCCAATTTTGAGTCTGAGATCGTCGAGTTGGGAAAAAGTTTCGGGGTTGGGGAAAGCGAGATTTTTTACTAAAAAGTGTACTTACCATAGTCTTTTTATATTTCTCTTTTACATGCCATTTTTAATTACAAATTGTACCTATAAAATTTACGTATATATGCTGTAGTTGTAGATATAAAAAAAAGAGTTTTCTTCTCCACTGCTCTATTTTTGTAACAAATCCAAATATACAAAAATTATTGTTTTCTTGTTATCTTTAAAGACTTTTTTATTGTTGAATTTTTATTGTGACAAGATGTATATTTTTTGTTGTAAATAAAGTTTTATTGGTGGATATAGAATGAAGATATCTGGTTTGTTTAGTTTACAATTTTTTATGGGTGTGTGTGTGTTATGTATTCATTCTTATTTGCATTCATGTTATTTGACCACATGAATAATGCATAGATAAGGAAGTAGTCCATTTAATAATCCTTTTGAATCACAACAAACTCCAAAGGCATCTTTGGCTTCCCACAAGCCTCCCCCTTGGGAAATGGTACCGTCTCCCCAGTCCTCCTATACCCCCTCCTCTCATAATACTCAACCAATTCTTTCCTTTGTGAAATTACCAGCATTTTTGCAGCAACGCAGCCCTTCTCCTTGGCCATCTCTTCTGCTGCAGTGAGTAACTTTTTCCCTAGCCCACCTCCTTGAAGGTCAGGCTGTACACAGAGCATTCCAATGTATACTTTGTCATGTTCAATCTCTGTATAAACACATCCAATTAATTTTCCTTCGTCGTTCTCGCATTTTAAAAATGTGACGCCGGGTTTTGCGAAGTCGTCTTTTAGCATTTCTTGAGATGTGCGTCTTCCGCCGACGAGATCATCTTCATGAGTCCATCCTTTACGAGATGAATCTCCCCTGTAGCAGGTTTGGATTAGGGTCTCTAGACTGGGGATGTCGGAGAGTGTGGCTGGGAGGATTTTCATGACTGGTTAGAGTTTACTAAAATGATCAGTTATATGATTGGATGGCGACTAAAATGTTAACACAAAAGAACACAGATTTACTAAGTATTCACCTATATATTAGTCAACTGTTTTGTTCACTATCGCTTGTCGCTTACTCTGAAACGCCGACTTGCAAAATTTGCAACTGTGCAAAGTTAAAAGTGGAACTTTTGATTCAGCAGAATTAAAGTTTATTTATCTGCTCAATGATGCAAAATAACAAATATATGTTTCGTCTGATTAATCTATAAAATCTCAAGTGTTATATAACTTTCCCATCTGTACATACAGTGCCGTAAAAACTACTTTGATAGGTAACATTGTGACAATGAACTTGACCTTGGATCAAATCATACTGCATTCAAGTTACGTTCCGTAACTCGCGTGATGATAAAAGAAGTTGCTTTTAGTACTATTGATTTTGCATAATCAGTACATCGAAACTTGCTAATGCACATATGACCACGCAAAAATCTCACAATGCCCCGTCCCGTTGCAAGCTTCTCAGTATTTCCATATCCCACCATCATCATCTCCTTTTCCATCTTAAACCCACTTCCCCCAAAAAACACCCTATCCCAAAAATCCATGACCCACCCAACCCCACAAACAACGTTAGTATACTCCCATGAAGTACCAAACTTGTACTCCATTTTTTATCGATTTTATTCCTCTCCATTACCAATTTTCTCTCAACATCATTCTTTGCAAAGTGCAAGTACTCTCCTTCCCCTCGCATCACCAGCCTTAGTGACCACATGTCCAACCATTGAGTAATTACTCCCGTTTCAAAAAACCTACTGGCTCTCTGGTGTATTTCTGGATCGACATTGTTGACAATTTTGAGACCCCTCCACACTCCAGAATATAGTTCTGTTCCAATACCAACGTCGTGCCACTTGATATGTGAGTTGTTTCTCAATGCTACCGCATGCAGAAATACTTTTCCCTCCGGTTCAAACACAGCAACTCCCGTCTTCTCTCCACAAACTTTCAACTTATCAAGAATCAAGCTCCCGTTTATCTTTTTCACATTCTGAAGTAAAAGGTCTTGTTTTACCTTGCTCATCATTGGAGGACTGCTAACATTGAAACTCCATTCCAAGCTGTTCCATTTCTCTACATGCTGGTAGAAAATAAAATTGTTAGCTAGCAAGTCTTCCATCCTTTCATAAGGAATCGGTATAGCGGGCAGAGTTAGTCTGGTGATGTTATCACCTTTATATGCATTGCTGAGTAAAATTCCGGACAAAACTAAGCTACCATAAGTAAACATATGTGACCATTTTTGTCTGAGACGACTGCATCCTAACTGGCCCTGCTCCAGAAGTATACCGTAACTTGTTAAGAGGACATCAGACTGACTTTTAACCGAACTGATTAGCAATGTGAAAAAGAAATATTGCACCAAAATGAGGTACCAGATCCATACATCGAAAGCGCTGTAAAACGAACTGAAAGATAGCACATTGGCTGTTCTTGGTTGACCTCCACAACTGACGAACCTGAAGGGATGGAGCTCCTCGGGTACTAAAAAGTCTGTTTTGGGACCTTCCGTGTAAATAAGAACAGGAAAGAGTAGCTTGTTTTTGAGCAGATAAGGCACACACTTACAACCGTATGGTAATGATTCAACCATTTTTCGAGTCGTGAACGAGTGATTCTGAAAGATCATGTGCGATAACGCTTGATTAAGGTACGTCATTGCGTAGTCGGTATCGTTTGGATGCACCTCAGATTTTGGAAAACTCAGGTGGTGACCTACGAGATCCCGAAATGTCTTTGTGTACTCCTCAACCCATATCTCCTCTAGCCAGGCGTGGTACACCCTCCAAAGAGATGGACTTTTGATGTATAAACTAATACTCAAATCTAGTTGAGTCCTAGATGTAATACTTTGTGGGAGTTCTACCGGGGCATAGAGGTTACACCAGTTACAGTATTTGCATAAATAGAAAAGTGGCCCTGTTGCTGCCGCCATTGAATAGCGTATGACACTAGTGTGTAACACTAATAGTTCAGTACGAAACTGGAATTCAGGGAATCGTGTTTCTGAATCCACGTTAGTTAGATTTGATAGGGCTTCTATCCATGGAATTATGGATGTATTAAGTGGTACAACAGCGACACAATAGTTTCGGAGAGGTTTTGATTGGTAATAGTATGAACTTTTAGGATCTAAGTTACGTTTGTGTACACCAAAGTTTATGTAAGGTTCTGGGATAGCAAGCATATAAGAGTTAGTGTCTTTATTGAAGTGAATGTATTGGCTGCTTTTTGTGTTGGGTGGATTTAAAAATAATGTGACAGTACAGAACCAATTTTTACTTTTTGTTGTTAGATCAACTTTATTTATTGCGCTAGTTTTGGGGTAGAAATCTTCAACATTTCCTAACTTATGTTTTGTAGTTATAAATACACGCTGTGTCGCGTTGGTTGACTGGTTTGACAAACTTATAACGTTGTATAATGATAGAATTGATGGAATTTCAATCGGTGATTTTGGTGAGACGAAGTCAACGCTTTCGTAGTTTATCAAGTGAATTAGACACTCTGAAAATACGTGTAAGTATTTATCCAACTTGTAAAGTTTAGTTGGTTCATTGGAATAGTTCGCTTTAATAAATAACGGAAACACAAGTATTAATGAAATAGTAGAGATAAATCCAGTCTGAAGATATGAAAACATCTTTTAAGGAATATTTCGGTAGTTATGCCAGGTTTGCTATTGTGCGATATGTCAGTTACTTGTGACGTTTATTGCAGGCTTTTGGGTTTAGAGGGTGAAACATTACAAATTGCAAACAACGGTTAAGTCAAAATTTGGTTTAACGAGAATTTTTCTCGGGAAGCCATTGTAATATGTGGTGTAATTTTTGAAAAATATCGTAAATTGATGTCATTTTAAGTCTTGATAATGACTATAATGAGTAATACACCTTGTATCAATAAAATCGTAGACGAAAATAATGATTTCCACCATTGAACCGTGCATTTCAAAAGCTTGATTATGTCGTTGTTGCGTAACTATTGAGCTGCAATGATTATGCTTAGTGATATAAATGATAGCAATTTGAATGATTACGAATTAGGAAATCATTTACGCTATAGTTTAGTTTAATACTATAAGAAGTGCAAAAAACTCAAACTTTATAATATATCCTAACCGATACACTTTTTTCTAGACCACTGCATTGCCTGAAACACTGACTAAACTAATAACTAAGCACATTCGGATGCATACTGAAAATCATTATCATTTATAAAAAATTTAAATGTTTTAATTATAATAATAGAATTCACGTACAACCACTTGTTAGAAGTTTAATTTAAAACGGCAATGGCGACAGAAACATTACGCTCTGCAACGCAACGTACACTGACTGACCAGTGCGCTCCAAAATCTTATTTCCCTTTTCAGTGCATTTACAATGAAGCACAGCACATGCGTTTGCTTGCCAGAGATCTGATTAAGTCGTTCAACCTTCATAAAATGGATAAAATAAGACAAATTAAACCCAAACTAATCTCTGGAAGATGACAGCAAGTCCAAGTATTGTACTAAAATCTGATGTAACAGATAACTATCGCTTGTTCCGAAATATCGAGACACCAAGCTCCAAAACGGAAGCCAGACTTAAAATTTATTCATCTGTTCAATGGTATACCTAAATAGAAAAAACATTAGTCTTGCCAGATTAGGTAATAAAATAACTCGGTTATATGAATAACTCATATAACCAAGTTTTGTAGAATGTAACCAACTTTCCCATCTGCAAAGTGCAATGAACAATTAATCACTTCGATAGGTTACATATATTGTGACAAAGTGGTAAAGACTTCGACCTTGGATATGTATTTCAGTTACGAACCTATCTAAGTTCTATTGATTTTGCATTATCATTACACCGAAACTTGCTAATGTATGAACGACCAGGCATAATGTCATCATGCCCCATGCATTCCCATTCCCATTGCAAGGTTCTCGTAGTCATAATAATACCATTCCACAATCATTTTCTCCATCTGAAGCTCACTTCCCCCAAAAAACACCCCACGCCAAACAACCATGACCCACTCAACCCCACAAACAACGTTAAAATACTTCCATGCAGCACCAAATTTGTACTCCATTTCTTATCAATCTTATTCCGCTCCTCAAACAATTTTCTCTCAACGTCGTTCTTCGCATAATGCAAGAACTCTGGTTTCCCTTGGTACAACATCCTCAATGACCACATGTCCAGCCACTGAGTAATTACTCCCGTTTCAAAAAACCTACTAACCCTTTGATTGACTTCAGGATCAACGTTGTTGACAACCTTTAGGCCCCTCCACACTCCAGAATAGAGTTCCACCCCAATACCAACGTCCTCCCATTCAATATGGGAGAAGTTCCTCAAAGCTGCCGCGTGCGTGAACACTCCTCCCTCTGGTTCAAACACAGCAACTCCCGTCTTCTCTCCACAAACTTTCAACTTTTCAAGAATCAAACTCCCGTTTATCTTTTTCACATTCTGAAGTAAAAGGTCTTGTTTTGCTTTGCTAATCATTGGAGGGCTGCTAATATTAAAACTCCATTCCAAGCTGTTCCATTTCTCTTCATGCTGGTACAGCGTAAAGTTATTTTGGACCAAGTCTTCCAGTCTCTCATACGGCATCGGTAACAGAGGTAGAGTAAGTCGGGTGATGTTATCACCTTTATACGCATTGCTGAGTAAAATCCCGGACAAAATTAAGCTTCCGTATTCAAAGAAATGCGACCACTTTTTCTTGAGTCGACTGCATCCGTTCTGGGTCTGCTCCACAAGTATGGCGTAACTTGTAAGGATGACGTCAGATCGACTTTTAACCGAACTAACAAGTAGCATTAAGGAAAAATATAGTATCAAAATGAGGTACCAGATCCATACATCAAAAGCGCTGTAAAATGAACTGAAAGACAGCACATTGGCTGTTCTTGGTTGACCTCCACAACTGACGAACCTGAAGGGGTGAAGTTCCTCGGGTACTAAAAAGTCTGTTTTGGGACCTTCCGTTTAAAGAATGGCAGGAAAGATTAGCTTGTTTTTGAATAGATAAGGCACACACTTACAAGCGTAGGGCACGGATTCGAACATATTCCCAGTAGTGAACGAATGATTCTGTAGTATAACTTGCGATAACGCTTGATTTAGATAGGTCACTGCGTAATCCATATCGTTTGGATGCACCTCGTGTTTTGGGAAGCTCAGGTGGTGACCTTTGAGGTCATTAAATGTCTTTGTGTATTCCTCGACCCATAATATATCTGCCCAGGGGTGGTACACCCTCCAAAGAGACGGACTAGTTTTGTAAGATTTTAACATTAAGTCTAGTTCAGATCGGAAAGTTATGTATCCTGGTAGTTGGACTGGAGTGTAGAGGTCACACCAGTTACAATATTTGCACAAATAGTACATGGGTCCTATTCCTAATACGGTGTATCGAAAGGGTAACGTCTGGAAATTATCTCCAATGGTGGTTGTGTACAAAATAAGTAGATCAGTATGAAATCGGAATTCGTGGTAGGGCGTTCCTGGGTCGTCGTTAGTTTGATTGGAGAGAGCTTCGACCCATGGGGTTATGGTTGTTTCAAGGGGTACAATAGCGATACAGTAGTTTTGGAAAGGCTTTGATTGGTGGTAGTATGCAGTTTTGGGATCTAAGTCGGGTGTATATACACCAAAGTTTATATAAGGTTGTGGTATAGCAAGCATGTAAGAGTTTGTGTCATTGTTAAAGTAAATTAATTGGCTGTTACTGTTAGTTGAGTTGGGTGGATAAAGGAATATCGTGACTGTACAAACCCAATTTTTAAGTTTTGTAGTGAGGTCGATCGAATTTATTTGATCGGCTTCATTTGATAAGTCTTCAGAATTTCTGAACTTGTGTTTTATAAATAACCGTTGAATTGTATTGGTAGTCTTGTTTGTCAAATTGATAATTTTGTATCTTGAGACAATTAACGGTATACCAAAATATGATTTGGGTGAGACGAAATCAATACCTTCGTAATTTATTAAATGAATTAAGCAGTCTGGAAATATTTGGAGATACTTATCCAAGTGGTATAGGTCAGTAGGAATATTGGGATACTTTGCTTTAATGACTACTAGAAAAGGTGCCATTATTAAAATATTAACGAATAGTTGCAGAAATGAAAACATTTTTGGGGAAATTCTTTATCTGGTATTTTTCGGGGTTTCTGTCAGGTGTGCTACAATGTCACAAGTGTTTGTGACGTTGATTCCAACTTATTGGGACACGAGTAGAGAAAGGTGTTAATTTGATGTAGCAGGCGTTTTGTATCGAGCAGTCAAGCATATCAAGTTGTTGCTGCTGTATCCTAAATTAGGGTAATTTGATGTCATTTTTGGGCTGGTTGACAAATTGACAATGCACACGAGAATTTCAGTAATCAGTAAAATGATGGCTCCTTATAATGATTTACAACATTGAAGCACACTATGACATATTTTGTTACATAACCAATGCGTTAAGTTGGGGTTTTCGTTTTATCGAATCATATTATAAATTGAAGTGATTGAATATTGTTGAAACCTAATAATTAGTTGTTCGTTAGACCCTGCTAGACCGTTACATCGACAAAATGGGTACATACTATACACATTATGAACCTCTGGTACAAAAGACTAACGTACTAGTATGTTTTTAAATTATATTTATATTCATAAAAGAATTCAATTGTGCTTTAAGTATAATCATAAAATGTACGCTTAAGTACATAGGTACTGTACTGGTCAAAAAGGTAAAATTCAAAGAAAGCACTTGTGGGATAAAAGATAATGTTTGAAATATACTGATCAGAGTGAGTATTATCTATTATCTTCTATTCCATTGTCCCTTTTTCTGATTTATCATGCACAACACGGTTTGGATTTGCCAGAGAATTGATTCGGGCTTTCAATTTTATAACCATACATCATACATGTAAAGGGTATAGTTTTAAACGTTAGCCGTTCCATCCATTGACAACTTCTAATCTTTTTTAATCCCCTGCTAAGCTTTAAAAAAAGGCAAAAACTCAAAAGGCAAAACTCACAGTTGCATC
>JAQFXM010006123.1:0-13721 GCA_034693345.1 Entomobrya multifasciata | reverse complement strand
CTTTTGAAACAGAATATACTTAATGTTATTTCCTAGTATGTAAAACCGTTTGTAAAATCAAAAGGTAATACGTTATTTTGGTCGAATATCCCCAGCCTTCACTATTATCTTCTACAATTTTTATAGACATTTTAAGTGTTAAATTTGATTAGCCAGTAATTTTGGCTTGTATATTTAAAAAAAACATATCTCTTATAATTTTTTCAAACTTTTATAAAAAATTATAAAAGATATGTGATACTGAATATTTCCGTTAAACTTTTAAACGTTGGCATGAAATGATTCTCTGAAAAATTGTCCCTGGGAACTAAAACATTTGTACAATTAGGAATTAAAAATCATTTTTAAATTCGATTGCAGTATATATTTGTTTTGATACAGTTTTAGCAAATGTACTGCTAGCTTTATGAACACAAAAAACCAATGGTTATATCAGTTCAGTTTGTACAAGTTTCTTATTAATTTGAATTTACATGCTACTATATATATGAAAATATAATGGTTAAAGGTATATAAAGCTGACCAAAGGTGCAATGCTGATATCTAATAATATTCGAACTTTGCCGTATAGTTAATTTCCAATATCTTCAATACAGATGAAATTGCTTGACAATTGTATGATTTCGTTATATTCAAATATTTTAATAGTAAAAGATCAGTGTGAAATAATAACGAGAGCAAAAACTAATCTAGGTAAACTATAATAAAATGAATTTTTTGTAGTTTTTCTTGTTACAAGGTCATCCAAATGAATTAAAGTTCTTCTGCTATTCATCAAATCCGAATAAATATATATACTATAAAATATGAAGGTATAATAAACTCGGCTTAATTGGTAAAATTATAACGTAAAAATTATCATGCATTTCCTCTAAATTTCATTATTAGTATGCATCAAAGAACTTAAGCATCAGACGTATAGTAAATTCTTCATCTAGACTTAGAAAGTAACATTCGGATACTAACGCTATAATTCTATGCCATTAAATATTTCAAGCAAATGTAATTTATACTGTCACACAACCTTATACCAAATGCTTTCTACAAATCGTTCACTCTATGCTAATTTCTACAAAACATGTAAACCAAAAAATATAACTCAATGTAAAAAATGTCACTCAATGTAAAAAGGTCACTCAATGTTAAAAAAAGTCACTTAATATATAAAAAAACTTTGTTATTCTTCTAACCAATACCTTGTATGATGAATATGGAATTTGTGGCGGGTAAGCTTTGCTCTCAAAACCGTCAAATAAAATCCCCTCGGAGGGAACTAACTAACTAACTAAAGTCAAGCGAAAAGAAATAATGGTGATATTATTATTTTACACACACAGTACACTATTAAACATAGCTGCTCACAAATAGCGAGTACAAGCTGGAAACCCCGTACGAAAAATGCATCAAACAAGTTTATTTACAGAAATGCTGTAGGATCTTGTACTTGGGAGGATAGCTTTCCCGAATGATCCTATAAACAACAGCAAGGAAAATGTTCTCACGAGCTGTGTACGCCAGATACTGGTCTGATTTCGGTTATACGCATTGGCACTCTTGTTGTAAAACTTTCACTTTTTGCAAGCCAAAGACTTCTGTCTTGGTTGGACCAACTTTCTCAACGGAAAACAAGTTTTTAGATCTGGTGTACCCTTTAGATCAAACGAAGATATTACAGGGTAATGTGAGAAATATTAGGCTGGCATTTGCAACATAGAATTTAAAGTTTAAACTGAACAATTCGACCACTTCGACTTTCAATCGCACTGCATCAACAAAACCATCTTTAAGTATAATTTTGCCAGGAACCAAAGCTTCAAACGATTTTCTGTGATTGTTGGCAATGAAAATTTAACTAGTAACACTAGCACTTACAATAGATATCAACACTTAATATTAGGAGCTGGAAATTTCGCAGTTGAAGTTGATCTAAACAAGTGGTTTGATTTGTTAACAACAGAGAAATATACAAATTTTATCAGTATACCTGCTCCAATATCCAAACATTACTTGGAAATTGACACAGACCAGAGTTTTATGCATTTTTATGCCTAAACAAGAATACCGACGTAAGCTTGAAAAAAGAAGCCACTTTAAATATTCAGCACCGGAGCGCCGACCAATCAAAATGAGTTGGTTGCATAAAAAACTTAAGAAGTCATCTGGCTATTGTTTACTTTTGTTATGCATCCAACTCATTCTGATTGGTCGACGCTCCGGTGCTGAATATTTAGCGTGGCTTCTTTTTACAAGCTTACGTCGGTATTCTTGTTTAGGCATAAATAATGCATAAAACTCTGGTCTGTGGGAAATTGAAAATACATACACAAATGAAAGTAAGATACATTTCTCCAACGATACATATCATAATGCAGACCATTTAACTGAAAGTTGGTGGAATATTTTCGACGAAATATACCTGAGACATGGTTGGGGATGGACTGTTACACTGATTATAGCTTATTTGTTAATTTTGGTTGTTGGGGTAATTGGAAACGTAATGGTTGTTTTGGTGGTTTCGTTACGACCGCAAATGAGAACTGTGACGAACATGTTCATCATGAATTTGGCTGTAGCTGACTTGCTTGTCGTTGTATTTTGTGTACCTTCAACACTCTTGGCAAACATGTTTGCTCGAAAGATTTCCTAAATTGTAATTACATTTTCCTCGTCATCATTTCTTGCCGTTATTGTAACAATTTTTTAATTAAATGCACCAATCAAGGTCAAAATATGACAAATAGATTAATACTTATTCCCTTGTTTTACCTTTTAGCTTGGTTTCTTGGCTCATTCATGTGCAAAGCTGTGGCTTTTGTACAAGGCGTATGTGTTTGTGCTTCTGGTTACAGCTTAGCAGCAATCTCACTTGATAGTTAAGTCAAACATATTTCTGTTGAGATTATAAATGAGGGCTTAAGTTTATATTCTCTTGTCAGAAAGGATCTAATAAGTAACTTTTCGTGACCCTTTTTTCTTATGTACAGATGTCAAGCAGTTTGCAGAAACTATGAACGACCTCGAGGTTTTTCTGAAAAGATTTGCGTTCGAATTGTCCTCATCATTTGGACAGGAGCTCCTTTTATCATCGTTCCGTGGGCAGTGGTATTCGAAGTGAAAGTATCAAAATACGACGGTCTCCGTCATTATGTGGAAGTATGGCACGTAGAGACAACTGGAAATATATACTTTCTTGTTGTTAACATTGCTTTGTTCTACGCTATCCCTTTGGTGCTTATATTTGTCTCGAACTGGATAATTTACTGTCATGTTATACATCGGCACGTACCACCGGATTCTGCTTCCTCTGCGCCTTTAAGAAAAATGCATCGACATACCAGACATGTCGTGCTACAAATGTTAGGAATTGTTACTTTGACATTTCTTTTAAGCTGGTTACCATTATACATTCTCGGGATTATGATTAAGTTCTCAGAAAATTTGAGTGAGTCGGAATACAAAATTCTTGGAATCTTAATGCCAATAGCACAATGGCTTGGAAGTTGGAACAGTTGCATAAATCCAGTTCTTTATGCATTTCTAAATAAAAAATTTCGACGAATGTTTACCATCCTGGATTCCAATCAAAGCAGCTGGGAAATATCGGGGTTCGCCAAGAACCCATAGCTTCACAACTACTGCATACACTGGACGAAGTCTTACAAGAAGCAGAAATAATAGCAGAATTGATAATCATCAAAATCAAAACGGTCGCATAATATCTCTGAACAAAGCAAACTTAGTTTTTTGCCGATTTTACGGTGGTACCAGCAGCAATTGCAGCAACAACAGTACAACTTGTATCCACAACGGTGCCAGTTACTGCAGTTTTAATAAGTGATGAACTGGAAAATATCCTAAAAACGTCAATAGCTGATAAGGTCGCAATTGAAGGTATCCTTGACGAATCTTTAACTGATAAGGTTTCAACAGAGAGTGCAACAAGCCTATAAAATGTCTTTAACACTTAACCCTTTAACAAAATATTTGTGACAAAGTTTTAGTAAAACAATTATAGAACTAATAAAACGCACTTTATTATCATTTGGAAAAAAAATCATCTTTTAACTTGTTGTATTTAAGTAGACGCTATCGTAGTACAAAAACATTGTTTATTCGTAGGTATTCATTTGTTTATCCACTTCGTAATTTAAAAAGCTTTATTTGCAGATATATGTTTACATTAAAATGCAAATTATGACATTTACCCACACAAAGTTTGTATTGTGGGAGTAAAATTGCTATTAATAAAGATTTTTGATGTTATTACCCGGAATTTTGTTTAGATAATTTTCACTTTTACTGATACAAAAATTTAAGTAATGTAATGATTCTAGTAAATTTGCCAATTTTTCAGAGTTTTAGGAAGACAAACGTTATAGCATGATATAAAGCATTGCTCAAATCATGGTTTTGAAAGGCGTGTCGTTGATGACTGAACTATTCAACACGTCTAAAATTGTCGACGTTTACGATACAATACACGTTGAATACAATAACTGTCATGTTAACCATAATTAAAAATGTGTTTGCTTAAGAAATTTACTCAATACTTATTCTAGTTTACTGTTAATTCGTTTTTCTATTTAACTTTACGCTTGTTTACATGCAAGCAATGAACAAAGCATGAAATGTATTTGCCTTATATGTAGGCGAAAAAGTACAACAAACGATTGTTTTACATCCCACTGGAAATTTGGAGTTATTTGTTTGCATTTGAAATGGTTGTACACATTTGTTTTCCGGGATATATTGGGTCTACATTGTCAAAAGCACTTAAATTTATTTACTCTACAAGTCGTTAAACAAATGTGAAAGGAGCAAAAGTAAAAAAAATTACACTTGAACCATTTTAGCTTACTTCTTCCCAAAATGAAACAACAAATGAGAGGAGGCGTTTTTATTTACTGCACGAAGGCGTTTCTTTTAACTGTTTAAACAAGGAGAACAGTGCATCAGATAGATGAACTAGTATTCTGGACCAAACCCGTTTATACACCAAAATGCTTGGGTCAAAAATTAGGCAGCCCAAACAGGTTGTCAGTCAATTTAAAAGACTCTTTAGCTGGTTTGTTCATTAAGTCATGTTTATGACTCATCTCTTTGACATCTTTAAGTTTACAGCTACTTTTGAAATATAATTTTTTAAACCGTCAACTCCAATACCATTTTGACAATTGGAAAATTTACCAAAAACGAATTTTTCGACATCCTCATTACGTTTTTAGTTTAGGCTATTGGGTCTTTTTTTGTTGTTTGTCCATTAGTCTTAGCACCATGGAGACTGCTGGTTAACAAAACTTTTTATAGTTGATGGGAAGTTGGTCATTGACCAACTTTTAGACTTTTAAAAGTAAAAGAAGGCGGAATATATTTTTCCTACTAGATAAAACGACAACATTAAGAGCCAAAGAATCATAAATTGGGTTATCATGGGATTTATATTTATCAAACATCGTTTTAGCAAAGGTCTGATTGCGAGTTGGTTCTGAGATTTATGGTTTGATATTTTACGAAAAGAATAAAAATGTATTTACACACGATTACGTGTTTTGGTGAAACTGCAAAAGTTACTTTGGGAATAGTAAGGGCAAAACTTACGGTGTGTTACGAAATAAAGTCAAGTAATTTTATAAAATAAAGAAAAAAATCCATTTTGGTTGAAATGTAACGATGTAATTTTAATACGTTTAAAATATCAACATGCTTTTCTTAAAACAAAAACGATTTTACGATTACCACAATTCTAGATAAGTAAACTTTCATTTTCCCTAGATACTTGTTTTATTTATCAACTATTTTGCTTTTGGCAAAGAACTTATTACTTTCGAGTTTTCTATTGACCGATATTTGGAATTTCTTACGAACTGATCTAACAAATATATTATGTTGGTGAAAAGTAGAATCATTTTTATCGGAGTTCAGTTCATATTTTTCGATACAAGTTGTACTAAAATGACTCCATAAATTCTTTCTTGACATAGCTTCATTGTGGGCGTCATCTTAGAAGAACTTTTTAAGTGGTAGGTGTCTGGTACTTTTATGACTGCCAAAGAAATCAAATACTTAAGTAACAAAATCGCAATACCCAGTTCCGCAATCCTCTTCTCACAGAAAATGGTTTTTAGCTCTTCAAGAGCTTTTTTTGGAAAACAGTAAGACCAAATGAGCTTGTGTTCTTTGTTGTCTTTTCACTGATCGTGAGTCAATTATGTAACCATAGAGGAGCCGCAAGTTTCCTAAAGTCACTGTAGTAACAGCGAGAAAAATCCACTAGGAAAAATAACATATTGCTTGGGAGTGAGAAGCCTTGACGTCAACACACAAAAATAAAGAACTATAGACTTTCATTTTAGTTTTTGTTGCAAAGGACTGCATTAGCCTGAAATTTTAACGACCAGTGATCTATTTTCGTGTTTTGTTGGTACACTCCTCTTTTGTGCGGTTACGGTTACGGTTTAGGTTTCTCAATACTTTTCTCTTTAAAAATGTTGTTGAAAATGCCATCATGTAATAGACAAATATGGTCTAATAAACATTAAAATGTACATCGTTTCTTGAAAGCGTTGCTTGGGTTTGAGAACTTATATTTACTTTGCTAAATAATAAATGCAAATGAATAACTGTGGTCATTCGGTACCATAAACTTTTCATAATTTAAACTTTTTAAGGAACATGAATAAGTAAAAACTATGTTTTTTCATAAGCCAAAACTTCTTCTAGATCTTTTGGGACCACTAGTAGCAGTTTATTTCATTAGTATGTATTCATTTAAATTTGCATTTCTGAAACATTCTTTTAATATTTTTTCTGAGAATTTGGCATGTTTCTTTAACTTACTACGAAGTTGTACCATGAAGAATAATTAAACTTTACTGATATAACTCTGAAAATTTCATAAGTCTAATGGTAGAAACATTTTATATTATAATTCCCAAGAGGTTTTAATGAAAAATGTTACAACAACATTAGTTTAGCTGTTCGAATTGGCCAGCTATTTTCTTCCATTACAACAGAAATTTTTTACACTAGAATTGGATTAATATATTCATATTTCTTTATCTGGTACATTATTGTGACACATTATCCGTTCATCTTTAAAAAGCTTCGTTTTCGAGCAAAAACGATGTTTTCATAGAAAATAATCAGGGGATTTTAAAGAGGTAAATTCAGGGAATTATTTTCTGGTCAAATGAAAATATTGACTTGCGCTGATAGAGCTCGTTTTTTAGAGAAGAATGTTGCCCTTTGCAAATCACATGACATATCCTTTTAAAGACTGAGAACTGAAGATTTCGAATTTTTATAGCGCCTACATTGCACCTGATGCGGAAAACCTGAAAATGCCAGGTTGTAGAGTAGATGTTAAACTACAGCTTGACGTTGTAAAATCTTGCGAACTTTTTTGATGAATCTTAAGTTAAGTTACATCAAAGTTTGCAATTTTTGAAGTCAAAATATAAAAAGCGTCGATACTACTGCACATTACCAAATGCATTTTTGCATATATGCATGTGTATTTTATAATGTAGAACCCATATTTAAATAGTTAAAGTCGAAATATTGGCATGTTTCATGATTCAACGACCCATTCCCAAAATTTTGACCATTAAAGTTAAATAAATTTTAACGGATAAACTGATATATATTATTTGACTTGCTAAGACCACCACTCTTCTTACGAAAATGTGCTCCATCAGCGCAATTTAATATTTTCATTTGGCCAGAAAACAATTCCCTGCGTCTAGTGTGTAATGGGGCTTAACCATCACATTATTTTCCTGCTGAGAAATATAATAGAACTGATTATTCGTAGAACTTAGTGGGTTTAATGCTATTGGGTGAGCCAATTCTGATAACATGCGCCTACATACATTTCATCGTATAAGAAACTATACAAAATATTTTGGATGATATCGCATACTTCAAATATTCAACGGTAGAAAAATACCCCCATCGGTTTTCAGGACTTTTGCAACATACTTTTATCACGAGAAAAATATTCACAGTCCTTTATGGACCCTTATAGCTTATGTAGCACTAATAATATTATGAGCATTATCTGAAACAACTTTTGAGAAAATAGAACTCTCTGTGATTTTCAAAAGTACCAATTTTAAATCAGGATACAGTCAAAACAAATTACTCCAAATCATTGAAAATTGACATAGGAAGAATGCACATGAATGGAAAGCTAATCAAACGGCATGACATCGTGCATTTGGGATATTGGAGCAATGCCTGCAAGTCAATATAGTGTCTCGATTTTCTGACTATGTAGCAACTCCATCAAAAATCCTATTTCCATCTCATCACATACTTCAGTAACTGAGCTCAAATGTGAATGCTGGAGAAAGCTGGCTTTAAAATATTCTGCAAATGTGGTATAACAGAAAGAGATTTTTGGGAAGAGCTTGGGTTCCATTGATATGCCCATAGTTTGGTAAAATGTTTATAGAGCAAAATGTGCAGTGTTTCTGTGAAGATTGACTCACGGATGATCTAAGATTCAAAAAGGTTATTTCTGGGGCCTAGAGTTTTCAACGAAAACGTGTATGGGCTAAAAGTATAGACATATAAAACACATGAGCAGTTTTTTACAAATAATCAAAATAACCATACACTTTGATGTGCCCCGTTTTTGTACTATGTTTTTTTCGAATCCTCCTTATAACTTAAAATAAATATCAACTTCAGTAAACCAACTCACACTTTTAAAAATGCTACATTCTAGATGCCGTCGTATATAAGGTTTTAAGGTCGTCCTCGTCGTTGGTTTTAAGGAATATTTCAAATATCAATCCAGTGACAATTTTCAGTTGTCGGTGATAACCAATGGTCAAAAATCAATACTGTAATTTGATTCCGGATGGGATCGTATCAAAAAACTTGGTTTTTTGTCGTTGTCTTTTTAACCTTGTTGTTGAACTGGGTTAAAGACATTGATTTATTTTTTTTACGTTGCGTAATAGGAATGTTTTGTCGTACAACAAAAATGTACTGTCATGACGTTTTTCTCTTATTGAATGTTATTTTATGTAAAGAATGTTATCAACCCTAAATGGAAAAGATTGTATAAAAGTTAGGTTTGAAACATAAAACAGTAGCAGATATTTTCCAATTCGAAGGCTACTATTTCTATATAAAACATTTGGTGCGTAGACTACCTCTCCAAAACAACAATGTTTGCATTTTCTTGTTTGTATTTATGTTGGCCTCGACATCATCAAAAATTAAAAATGTTTTCATTGTAAATAGTTTAGCGAAAAACACAGACTCAAGTATAATTAAAATGGCATTATATGTTACATTCATTTCATGGTAGGTGCACAAATTCAATATATTATCATGTTGGGAAATTCAGTACAAAATATTCATTTTGTGTGCAGCAGGGCCGCATAAGTTTTAATCCTGTAGCGTAGCAAATATTTTATACAGATTGCACAAAATTATCTGCAGTTATGCACCCACGTATGCCCTTTAACTGCCACTGATTACGTAAGTCCTAAGCAATGGCACTTTTAGTTTGGTTGCCTAAGTCTTCGTACATATGTATACATATGATGTATAAGGTGTTAAATTACACTGAATAAGTTACTATGAATGAAATAATATAAGCCGAAATGCGGTTAGATCGCTGTAAGCGAATACGACAACTTACAAATAAAGGATACAGATTTTGTGTTCCATTTTTAGCCACGTTTTGTTTTTGTGCTAGCTGGACAAAATATGGCAAGAGATTTTTTAGTACATTCGACTAAAAGAAGAAAAAAAGGCTTACTTGAATAATATTTAGAAACATTAGTACCCGAGTATAATGTATCGAGTCATTTTTGGCCATGTCATGTGCACATTTTATGGGTAAAACTTCGTTTACACAAAATAGTACAGGAACGATTAAAAGCAAGAAAAATAAAACATAGCTGCGGAAAAGCAATCAGAGTTAACGAATTAATATGTTTAGAGCATTAAACAATTTTTCCTTTCGTTTTAAAATTACATGCATTAAAATGGTGTGACCATACCTATTAATTGATTCAAAAATATAGTTTCTATTACACAAAAACAGTTTTTAATGTATAATTTTTCCAAAGAAAATGGACATTACGTTTCCCGAGACAAATAATTTATGGTTTTAAGCAAGCACATAAATTTTCAGTATTAATACATTTTCACGAATTGCAAACATTTGTCTGTTATGGTTATAGACACAGGTGGCAAAGACACTTTTCAGTGCAAATTTGGCATTCAGCTGTGTAAAATTTTGTCTTAGCACTTTATGACCATGAAGTTGAAGAAAATAATTTTACCCTGTAAACAGTTTGTCTGTTTCAAGAGCAGAGTGAAAGTAATATCCCGCCGTCATTGAAACTCAACAAAGTTTTATAAATGTAAATATGGAATGATAAGAAATTAAACTCAAGTGTGCAGTAAAACTTGCTAAAATATGGGTTTCCTCACAGAATATATGCACTACAAGCAGCAAAATGCACTCCAAGGTTTTCCAGTTTAAAAATTAGTACTTTCGAGGACATGTGAGGGATATTATTTAAGAAGGATACGAGTTTAAATTAAATAGTAGATAAGTTTAAGATTTATTTATTTTAATCAATAACAGAGGCAATGTGCACATAACTTTCACTAAAAAACTGTTCTTTGCTTATAATCGGTAAGACATACCTTGCGATTTCATATTAGATATCACACTAAAATAATGTTTAAATTTCGAGGACATGTGTTCAAGTGATAGATAAGAGTTTATAAAACATTATTTAATAGTTGAATGGAAAGGATTTTGTGATTTTTAACTGTTACATAGGGAATCCCAAAAGTTCGTGCGCGTCTTCAATCACTTATAACTCTTAAACTAACAAACCAAAATAACCTCTGCGGTACAACATTTTGTAGCTAAGAATCCATCTTAAAACTGCACCAAAACAGTGATTTGTAGGTCCTTCTGTTCATTAATTAAAGCACAAATTAATAATTAGTGATCAAAGACGCGCACGAACTTTTGGGATTCCCTATGTAATTAACCCAATATGTTATTTAATCAAAACAGTTTTCACGCAAACTGTAAGAAAATAGCAATTACTATTTTGCAAACAGTATTCATTTTTTTGTCACGAGAAAATATAAATCAAGCGAATTTGAAATACAACGGAGAAAAAAAAATCAAGCCTTTTTATCCTCTTGCTCCTTATCTTTAGAATGTTCAGGAAAACGTAGATCCGTTTTATTGTGATGGAAACTTTTTAAATGGTTCCAAGTTTTTTTTAAAACAATTATCTGGAAAATATTCGTTTTAATCGAACGAAAACAATAAGAACAAATTCAATTTAAGTTACAATATCAGCCTATATGTTCATTAAACGAAAACAAATATCTTGACAACATCAGTGTTTTGGGTTATTAATTACACTTTTCAAAATGAGTAAATAGGATGTCCTATATTTAGATACATACATTTACAAAAGTAAGTTACGTGTAAAATTACTTTTCTACGTAAAAAGCCATTCTATCTTAAATTTGTATAATTACAAAATAAATCACGATCAAAGCATTTTTTGTACGAAGTGCATCATATACAACGCCGAGCACTGTTTTAGAAAAAATGAAAACATGATAGAAAACATTTCTGAATTATTCAGCTGACAAAAGCAGTTAACACTTGCACGCTAAAGAATAATGTATTACAACTAACCTGCTAGCATCCTGCAAATATTAAATTTCTAAAGTTCTTCAAAATTTCTAAAATTGTTTTTAATTTCTTTTTGTCGTCGTTGAAGAGAGCTCTGTTCCTAAGAAATTCTTGACGATGAAACTAGACTACGTGGTACTTTGTACAGCGTAGTAATATTTTCTAGGTATTTCACCGCACATACATAAATACGTGTTTTGGGACTTTTTACTTTTATTATTACTTTTCAAAAATTACATATTTACTTATTATTAAACAGGATTAAAGTGAAATTGTTAGTTACATTCACCTTTGAGTACAAATAAATCAAAGCGACTACCTGGAGCGTTACATAAAACAACTTTCACTTACATGGAAAACTATTCTCTTAATGACCCCTTTTGTTTACGCAAAAGATAAGATAAAATCGGACGCACCAAAAGGGTTGCTTTGTTCATCAATACAAATTCAAATTAGATTTCTTTGATAAACAAAGCTCACAGTTTCAAGCACTGCTGATAAAGGCTTAACCTCAATGGAACAATAATTTATTTCTAATTCATAAAAGCAGACTCGAAATCGAAAAGAACCAGAGTATTAATGTGATGTGGTAGTTGTGGCGTTTCTGCTGTTTCTATACAAGCTATTCGAGGTTTTTGGCATCCTGTTTGCATGTACTTACCTACGCAATATGCTAATTTATGAAATGAAAAATTTAATTATAGCACTCATGCATGTTTCACGTAATGGCGTTGGGCTCCTTTTTCCAAATTCATTATTTAGTTTATTCATACTCTATCAAGAGAATCATCCATAATACACCAATATTTAGACCTGCGAGATGAGCCCTTCAATATGTACTTATTCTTGCTCTTTACAGAATAAATCTAAATCTGACTAGATACTGCATGCATTTAGGGAAGCTCATCTAAATTACTGTTGAAAAGCAATGATTTCGAGCCGAGTTCTTGTTTAGATATTTTATTTGTTTGCATTTAGGTCAAAATCGATCGATCAAAATGAGAGATGGGTGGCACTGCAAAAAACATTACCAAAATGTGCATTTTGGAAAGCTTAAATTGAATATTTAAAGTATTTTCATGGTACGTTGTTTGAATTGAAGCTATGTGAATATTTTTCCATTGTTATGTAAAATAGGTAATTTTCGATGAAATACATAGCAAAATAACTTGAAATGAAAAAACGTTCAAGCGTAAATGCTGATAGCCCGTAACCAAATCGATTTTTTTCTTTATAATACCAATATACAATAAGTTTGCACTTCGGACAAAAAAAAACACAAGAATTTCGGGTAAAGCTATATCCCATATTAACACAGAAAATTGGGAATTAGCTAAACCACAAATTAACAGAAAATTAGGATTTAGCTAAACCCCAAATTAACACAGAAAATTGGGAATTAGCTAAACCACAAATTAACAGAAAATTGGTATTAAGCTAAACCACAAATTAACACAGAAAATTGGGATCTCTAAACCACAAACTAACACAGAAAATAGAGATTTGGCTAAACCCCAAATTAACACAAAAAACCGGGATTTAGCTAAACAACAAAATAGCATAAAAAGTGTGGATTGATAAAGCAAGAAACGAATGATAAAATTTAGGCTAATCTTGGCACAGAGGTACATCTACTCAAGAACACCTTGCCTATTGAAATTGTACCGAAATGGTCAACCGATGACGCTGCGGTGGCATAATAAAGTTCACATGCTTTATAAATGGCAAAACACTGTTTTAATGTTAATCGCGTATAGTTTTAAGATATCCCGCTCGAAATAGTGCATACATCCTTTTAAATGGCAATTCCAAACTTGGCACAAAGGCCACCTGCAAGACCCAGACCACCAGAAAGACCCAGACCCCTCAACTACCAAGACCACCTCAACGACCCAGACCACCTCAACGACCCAGACCACCTCAACGACCCAGACCACCTAAACGATCCAGACCACCTCAACGACCCAGACCACCTCAACGACCCAGACCACCTCAACGACCCAGACCACCTCAACGACCCAGA
>JAQFXM010006122.1:0-13724 GCA_034693345.1 Entomobrya multifasciata | reverse complement strand
AATTATAACGTCTATAATCAAGAACACTACGTTATGCTTCTGGTTTGAGAAATATTTAACATTGTTGCACATTGATCAAATATTACGGATTTATGTCGTAAAAACGTCCCTGGAACAAATTAATATTGAAACTGCACTACTTTTATAAAAAATTGTAAGCTAAGGGCCCGCACAAATCTTAAATTCATCTCCAAAATAAGCCAAGTACTTTGATAGCTTTACCGTAATTCAATTAAAATAGTTTCCAGGCTAAGCTTCATAAATAGCAATACAATTTCAATTCTTACATGGTCATGTTGATGTATAGTCGATGATGATGTCGATCATTTTTGTATAGTAAACCAAAGTTTTAGTAATTTACTGCATTAACATTTGATACACAAAAATAAATCTAGGATAGTTTTCGTGATTTCTTGTGTCCAGTCGTTTAAAAGCTTTTTACAAAAATTTGCGCCATTATCAAGTCGTTGTGCAAAACCAATACTTGTCAAAAAAATGAGCTACGGGGAAGGAGCCTTGAGCGTGCAAGTCCAAGTTCAAAAAATATTTGATTTACCTTGGCAGTACGATAAATCAACACAACGATGTATTGTTAATCCTAACTGGAGCACACAAAAGTTCCCCCGTCGGAGTAAAATGCCACTGTGGCACTTTACTAAAGCGTGTTCATATCTGTTCTTCTGCTACTGTTGTACCCGCTTGTTGATTTACATGTATTCACCACTACAAGGAGAGGAAAAAATTACAGCCGAAGAAGTTGGATGGAACATATTTGTTTTACAGATGGCCTTGCTTGTTCTCATTATTGCACACACAGCTGAAAGGGACATTGGAACGGGAAATTCATTACCAGCATTACTTGACCAAATCTTACGTTTATGTGACATCAAGTATGTTGTTTTTCCAAATATGCACAGGCTTCCAAATATACAGGAATTATATCCCTATGGGCATATGGTAGTCTCACTTGGTTTCCCAATTATTACATCACCGGTGCCATTTTTATTCAATTTTGACCCTATAAATCTTTGCTGTCGAGGCTTTCTTCCTGATATTGTCGTCCAAATATGTGCATCATGTATTTACGGAACTTTGTCTTTATTTGGTGTGCTGATTGTTGGACCGTTCCTCTTACTAATGTTGACAGCTATTAACTCGTTTGAAAGAATAACAGGGAATATTCTAAAGCTTACAAACGATCAAGGACTAAATATTTCAACGGTTTCTGGGAAACTTAAAAGGAATTGTTGCACGAAATGCTGGAACAAATTTCGCAATGGTTTGTTGAAACGGAGAACTGTTCAAAAAAAAGGTTTTTTCGTTAAAGTAAATGGTCGTATATTTACAGAAACTGAAGAAACGGGTACAGTTTTCACTGAAGTCTTCGTGAAGTTGAAGGGCTTACAAATTCTTTTTGATTTAACAAACCATATAATTTCAAAACTTGTCCCCACACTAGTTGGTATAGTGATTGCTTTTGGTGTTTTGATAAATGTTGGTTGCATTGCTTTATACGACAGGGAGGAATTAAGATTTGTTTGGCTTGGTTTACTTATTCTTGCTCCTTGTGTCTACTTTCTCATATGCTTTTTCGTACATCACGCAGCAATACCACTGATTAACACTCAATTAACAATTTCTATATGGAAAGGAAAATTGCTTGACAAATAAGAAAGAAGACACTTGAAATGTTTGGTACCTTGTGGAGTGAATTCGGGTCCTTACTTCAAAATAAAAAAGACTACGGCACTAGATATTTTGAACACAATTATGAATTACACAACCTCTGTTTGACTTGCAACTTAATGAATAGAGTTGTGCTACAACCACGAAAAACCTGGCGCTTTTTCATTGTAGATATGTCTGAATATTTTGTATAAAAATGAAACTATAACATTTCAGTAAGCTTTATAATACTAATCCAATGTTAATCACAATCAGTGTTTCTGATTTTATACTCACTTTAAGTAAACAGTCAGTGAGTTTAAAATTACTCTAAGTGAATTCGTACAGAACAAAATATCTGGTCAGTTTTTATATCGAAAACCTCACTTATTTGTCGTTTTAGAAGAAACCCAAATTACAAAAGATGTTTTTTGTGGTAATTCTTTCCATTTCGACAATCAATGTGAAATGTGCATTGGAGAAAATATTGGGTTATCGTATATAAATTACTAAATGAATAATTTAATAAATTGATCCAAAAAATATTTTATAACCATTTGTGGAGATTGTAAATTATAAATGTGATTAAAACGCCACCCTTTAGAAAAAGATATAACTCCTTTTCATTTCTTGAGTGAAAATATTTCGTATAATTACTAGTACACGCTCGAATCCTTTCGAGGACAGCAAATAGCATTCAATACCATTGAATGCTTGCCATGATGATAAAAAGTTCATGTCGTAACCAACGTACTGCAAACTTAAGTAGCTAATACGCTAAGAGCTAAAATTTATTTCAAATGCATCTTATCTCGTTTGCTGCTTTACGCTGTTAGTTTGAAGCATTTCATATGAGCAATTCAGTTGCGAGTAAATTGGGATCAGTATGGTCAGTGCTGATCCCAATCAGATCGTAATGGTTCGAGATGTACACGATGCTATGCAAATAACATCCGTAACATTCTCTCCTTAGATTGGTGATACCATTAATTCTATAAGGTCAGAATTTGAATTTGCAAACTGTTCGGGTAAATAGATTAAATATATACTTTTTAATCTCAAAATTAAAGTAAGGCTAAAATGTTCAAGACAAACCATTTTCTGTGTATGCTGCACAATATACAATCTCTTGTTAAACTACCATACTAGTTGTGGTAATAACGATAAACGCATAAATATATACTTGATCGATACTTCACAAAAGCGATTGCTTAAAATCTCGCAAAAGCTAGTTAAACTATCCCTACTTACAATTAGTATGTGTCGTAATTAGAAAAAAGTAAATTGAGTTTTTAAGGTAATTGCTGTTCTAAAATTGATTTTAAAACTCGCGTTTAAAGTGATCGATGGCTTATTACCTGTTTCCTTAGTACAGTGGATCATCAAGACAGTCTGGCTAATAAAATTTCTAAATAACCAGACCTAAGTATGCCTTGTGCTTAGCAAGCCAAATGTTCACGAAAGGTTTTTAATTTAATATTAGTTATACTTTGTTCGTCTTTCAGTGCGAAACAAATTCCACACTTCATATAACTAATAATTGTTTGGTCGATAGTAAAATTTCTGTAAAAGAATATCAATTCAAAACTATAGAAATTATTTTCAAACGAATTTTTTAAAAAGCCATATATTTATAATTGTACCATACGATTTTAGATGAAACAATACTTGATTTAATCCATTGACTTCATTCGCTTTTGGACAAACAACGTGAAACATTACGCCATTATAATTTTTTTTCAACACTGAACCTGTTTGTAAAGTACGTACGGACAAATTTACTCTTAGATGATGTCTGAACAAAAAGTGTTGAGAATACACTTTTGAAACCTTGAACCTAGTTAAAACCGCTTAACGACTGTACAATTTTGAGAATTTGAAGAAGGGCTTGAAGGAAAAAAAGAACATTTTATTTAGAAAATGTGGGCCACTGTAAAATTTTCCTTACCAATACTTCTTTGGTATGTAACAACATCTACATTTAACAAATTTGCAGCAACTGCGACACTGGAAGACTCAACTTATCAAAACTTTGCTCAACAAATTGACATTTTAAATTCGTTTGCTGGGTGTATTATACGTTTAATCAATTTTAGAGGGTTAAATATTGACTTACAACTTGTAACGGAGCCTATTCTTCTTCTTCGCTACTTGTCTCACTGTACAGCCTTTTTCGTGTATCCATTTGAACTTAGTTCTTTATTTCCAGTACTTCTGAAGCACAACTCAGATATCTGTTTTAATGAAATATTTGACATATTGCCACCACGTCAATTGTCATCCAAATATGTGGCGCAAACTCTCTCAGAATCATTTCAACTACGAAGTAAAAACCAACATTGTGAGGCTGACGTTTATCTTGATCCTCCGACGCAAGAAAAATCCTCACAGATGTATCTGAAAAATTACTACTGGGAAAGTGTTCTCAAAAATCACGCATGGATTAACCAACAATTTACCTACACAGTTGAAAAATGGAAAAAGCACTATTTGAACACATTTCCCAGGATTTCCCTACTTTTGTGTTCGTCATATGTGGACTCCATATGTCAGAGTACAAAGGACGTAAAAAAATGGATTGCTAGTGTTGTTTACGACCTTAAAGTTTTCCCAAGATTATTAACTAGCGTACTTATTTGGGAATATCCATCATCGTTATCATTAAAATTCGTGTGCTCTTATTGTGATCCTTGTGACTCGTTCAAAACCATTCCGGTTAATACGATAGGAATTCCAAAATCAAAAACAGAACTTGAAAACATTATAAGGCAAATAATGCAGGTCAACCAACCTCATTCCGTTCAAGTAGTGCTTATGGGAGATACTACGAAGCATGCAAATTTTAAAACGCCCGATGAAAAAAGCATGAAATCTGTCCTTGAGAATATTCAAATGTTCCATTCTCAAACTGATATTGATATACTATTTAACTTTGCTGACAAGCACTTGACCTCATTGCTACTACCTAAGTCAATTAACGTGACATTTTTGTGGGATTACGATCCACTTCTATTAATTTGGAAAAACGTGATTATTGAGGCATGTAGCACCACAAAGGCTATCGACTCGCATCAGACATTCCGTCCATATATAGGACGTCATAGTTCGAAGACTCAAAGCTTTTTCCAAGATAGTCGATTAGTAACAAAAATTCTTCACCTTACATTTGTCAGTTGTCATAAAAAGCAAATTCATTGGACGACACAGTTAAAGGAATTGATTTACCCATTCGACGTTACAACGTGGTTGATGCTGTTTTCAACCGTCTTCATTGTGTCGTGCGTTGTAAAAATATCTACAAAATCACACACTAAACGTCAAACTCCAGATCTCTTTGAAGTAAATTTTTACTTGTTTTGGTCGATTTTGGACCAAGGCAGCAACATATTTGGAGGGAATTTAAAAAACTTTTCGTTCACCTGCGCTGTGTTTTTTATTCCACTAAGTTGGCTCTATTTAAGCACAGTTTATAGAGGAGACAACGTCACTAGATTGACAGCAGATCCTGCATTAATCCCATTTGATACGTTTGAAATGCTTGAAAAAAAAAACAGTTTTTCATATATACTCGTAGATTTAACTTGGAAACTTTTGTGAATAAGCGGTTTTATAAAGTGGAAGAGCTTCGAAAACTGCACAAAAACAAAGGCGCTATTATTGCCCATGAATCACTCCCAGTAGTTTCTGAGTTATGGCATCGAATAATGTCGGAATTAAGACCTCTTAATACAGAGGAGCACAGTTTAGTATTTTTGAAGGATAAAATATCGGACAAAATGTGGAAATACATTAACAGTACTTCAATGTTGCCTAACCATGGACAAGAATATGAGGAAAATGAGTCCACTATTCTGAAAATTCATATGAACAAATGTAATAAGTCTGCAATTTTATTAAAAAGGCCGATGGCTATTCAACTGCACACAACTCAGAAAATATTGGGTAAGCCGAGCTACTTTGGAAAAGAAAAATTAACTCAAATGTATAGGGGATATGAATTCCAAGGCTCTTTCCCGCCTAATATATATTATCAGCCACGATACATTTTCGACGCTGGTATATTTGACTGGTGGCAGAAGTACGCCGAGTTTTCACTTGTATTAAAAACCAACGCTCGTAATAATAGATTAGAAGTTCTTGATAGCACAAATGTTACTGAAATAGAAGATGGTTCAGCCGAAACTGCAATAGCAGTTCTGACTCTTATTCCTGGTGTTGGTTTGCTAATAGCATTGAGTGTATTTGTCTGTGTTGAAAATATTGCCATAAAAACACAACGGAAAAGGATTTTGATTTATATCAAAACAATTATGAATATGATATTTCAGGTGTTACAAAAGTGTTTGTGGTCGTTTGTGTTTAAATTAAATTTATGTGTGGATAACACAGTTGCGATTCATGTAAAATCTGCAAATACACACTAAAATAAAAGAATCGCAGTAATTTTTGAAAGGGCTTGATATAAAAAATAATTATTTTAAATTTTGATGCAGAACATATTTCACACTAATGTTTTATACAGTTACATTGTTGTTTCGAATGAAATTTTTTATAATTTGTGTTCCTAAAGTTCATCAATTATCACAATATAACAATCTTTACCATGTCATAGTTCTGAATTCTCCTGAATAAATGAAGTCACGCAGTACAGAACCACTATTTGTCGTAGAGCTGCAAAAGAAAAAAAATTGTTGGTATTGATGATGATGACGATGATTTAAATTTAAATGACATTGAAACGTTTTGTATAAACTATAATGCGCTCAATATTATTCTTACTTAATTATGCAATGTTTTTGTTTTTCTCTAAAAATGATCATATAATTTTACTATGTAGAATGTATGATCGATGTATCTTTAATATACATGTTTTTAATGAACACAATGCTATCTTTTAATTGTAATTTGTATGAAAGCCAGTCAACTGTTTGTAGATTAACATGCCTTCTTTTGTACAAGGGATCTATTTGACGAATATTATGGGCCATTTTTGGGCCAACATTAAAAAAGTCGTCTAGTTTTATACAGCTAATTGAGTTATGTATTCCTGTGAAGATTACAGCTCAAAGTGACCATTCTTAAAAGAGTTATGGCCGGTTAAATTAAGACATTTTTGGAGAAAACTTTTTGGTTTTCTTTTTTAAACTTGCGTAACTGGAAGTAACTGGATGTTGCTTGGAATAAAGTCATGGCCAATGAGTCAATCGAACACCCATGTATATTTACTATTATACTTATGGCGTGCCAAGTATTTGCTTACGTAGGATCCATTCTAAACGAGTCAGCAATTTCAAAACAAATGGCACCTAGAATACTAGGCCTAGAAGCCCATTTGATTATCAAAACAAGGAGCACATGCTGTTCTAGCTTAAACTAAACTTAAGGGGCATTTCGAATATTTTTATTTTGCATCAAGGAATCTATCATTGAAAATAATTATTCACTCAGGTTAAGATGGTGATACATTACTTCAACTTTAAAAACAGTTGACGATTAAAAACTCTAAATCCCCCTAAGTTTGAGGTAGAGTGGTATATTTTCTTCAATTTGAAATATCATATGGTTTTTATCGTCTAGTGAACTTGGGGCCATTAAGTTTTGAAATTATTGAGTATTATAATTTGGCTCTCAGATAGGGTAGATTCTCGAAACATAATGTATTTCTTTTGCTTGCAGGTTTTCTTTGCGAGCTAGCTTTTGCTGTCGCAACATTTTTTGTAGAGATTATAAAGACGTGGAAAAATAGATTTCAAAATTCTGGAGTAATATTAGGCTAGAAGTTAGGGTACTATGGGATACAAGTGTAAAGTCAATGCGTAAATTTGGTAATCAATTAGTTATATTTAAGAAGAGTAAATAGTCTGTTCTCAAATACACACACGTATGAAATAATTAAAATTTTATATCTACTCAAAAGGAAACGGTTCGAGATACAAGTTAATAAAGCAAATTATAAATAATTTTTTTTCCAAAACGGTTATATTACATCCGACATATCTGCGGAAATTTCACAATAGTAAAGCGCATTCTGAAATTTATACAATTTAGCAGAATTGTTTAATCAAGCTGTATTCAATTTATTTACATTGATTGTATGCAGCAACAGCTCCTTTAACTGAAGATCAATTGGTAAACTTAACATAAATAATACAAGCAAACTAAGCAAAGATAAGACAACAGCTTAAAAAACTATCATTTAGACATTGACGATGGTGATATTTGACGTGAATGTGACCATATACGAGAATTCATTTTTTCTTTTGGTTTTGTTTAATATTTCAATCATTATTTCAGCAATCACATCAAGTCTTGGGGAGAAATGTGTAACTTTTATACTTATTAGGTGATGAAAATAAAGTACCGTTTTGACTACGAACGACAAATTTTCCCAAAAGATTTAAAATAATTGATAAAACGACGGCCGGATAATTGCATGTTAAGTTTGTATTTCAGACAGTTTGCACTAATCATAAGAGCAAGAGCGCTAGATTCTAAGTACTGGCAAACCAAATAACCTTTTAACAACATTGTTTTAGTTGTATGCCAAAGAGCTAGACAGATTTTTACTGCAAATGTTTCTGCTGTAATTTGTAAAATTGGTACAAGAATCGCCATAAGATAAAAAATAAAAACAACTTTTATATTACTATCAAGCATGCTTACAGCTTTTGGCGCATGTGGCTCTCTAGCTGTTTCTACAGTATCATTCCACGTTTTCCAAATTTCTTCCCAACGAAACCACAAATTTTCTAGGCCGGATTGCGATAAGCTAAGAAGTTTACTAGAAAATTTCCTGCGCAAATTATGATCCAGATAATAAAAAACCCTGCTTCTGTAAGCCGGTAGTAAAGAGTCTTTGCTAATACTTAAATATTTCAAATTACGTACTTGGTTTCGAGTTCTAAAATATTGTTTCATTTGTATATACATTTCATACACATCTTCGTAACTTTCCATGTAAGCTACCTTATTACAACTTATTAATGTATTTAAAAAATAACTTGGACCTTTGGTTCCAGATAGCTCAATATAATTTTTTGGAAACACCAATTGATCGGCAATTAACCGCGCAGCTTTTCTGTATCGATGATCAGGATCAATGTCATTTACATTAGCAATTTTATAAAAAGTGTAATATATATTATATAGAAATGCCGACAGCCGATCTTCTCGACTAATTAAATCTACATGAAACATTGCAATATGGTTACCATCTATGCTTGAATTATGCCGATATAGTTTGTTATCCTTTTCAAAATTTGCATAAATTTTCAAATTATGCTCTCTTAGTTGATCAAAGTTTTCAAAACGCAGGACTGGAATACTACTAATCAGTTTGTCGATATTGCTTCCACGGTAGCCGTTACTAAGAACGATTCCCATTAAAATCCAACAGGTATACACAGGAAAAAGAAATTTACGAAGTAAACATTTTGGTAAACGAACACCCTTTGGGACAGTAATCCCTTGTTCCAGCAAAACAACTAAACAAAACATTCCGTACCAAACTGTATCAGAAATCGTTTTTGTTACGTTTGTAGATGATAAATTGAATATAATTCCTGTAAGTACTCCAAAGGTAGCCAAAAGCGACCACGATGCTGTGTCAAATATGGAAAAGAAACCATTGAATGAGATTAACCACTCGTTGCCAAGATGTGAAGCACACGTCACGTAGTGAATTCCTTTTTCTTCACGTCGACTACCATCGTAAGCTTCTGCAGATAAATAGATGTGCATCGTGGGATAATACGGTTGAATTCTTATGCTCGTTGAAGAATGCCCCATGCAAAATGTTACATTCGGAAATAAGTTCTTGATAAGAATCAGATCAATTGAATAGTTGCGATTCCAATTTGTCAAGTAAAATAATTCATGAGAATCAACAATTTGACTTATCCCGTTTACATGCCAAAATACATTGACTGATTTATCGGTAAGTTCTACGTTTCGTTTTCCCATGGTTTCAAAAATGCTACTGTACTCTGTATACTGAATGATACAATCTGATGAATCTACCTTACAGAAAAATTTGTTCCTGACCTGTTCATATGAATTTCTGTCCAGCCCAACTCTGATATTGTAAAGCTGCATAGCAAACTTTTCTATTTTCCATTTAATTTTGCCAAACAGTGACTTTACCTTGAACACATTTGATTTACTATGAATGCGTGTCACCGCAAAAATCAGTTTGTTCGCTTGATACTCATTTCTGAAAATTTGTGCGTCAAAATCCAAAACGAATAGACTTCTCGCAGGTAAATACATTCCTGAACGTTGGACAATAATAACATTCTGTGGAAAGTTTGAGGAAACAGTGTTAAATTTGTGTAATTGATTTTGAAATTTTGCGCCCTTTAAAATCCAAAGAAGCTCTTCTTGCAATAATATCCTACTGAGTTGAAAATGGAATGAGTCAAGGTCCCAATATTGCTGGCAACGAGGTGGGCTTATGTAAACTAAAGCAGTGCACCCAGTCAAGTGAATGTATCGCTCAGCAGTAACATTGTCTCCTGGCTTTTGAGTGTAACTTGAAATAAGCGAATTGGCAACAACGCTAAACTTTTCTTTGTCACAGTGCACTTTTCCCAAGTAGTCTTTCAAATCGCCAATTTCCAAACGATATTCCATGAGAAAACGCATTGTTACTACACTGTTAGCAGGTAGAATTTCATGTATTGAATCTGATCTTTTATCAGTATCAAGAATTTTAGCAGTGATAATTATTATAGAGCAATGATTGAAGTAAGATAGTTGTACAGAAAGGTCTATTGTATCAGCTAACAAATGAGTTATACCAAAGCATGGAAAGAACATGGTGACTATTAATATTACTCCTACAACATTTAGATTAGTGTAAAACATTTTTAATCTTTAGGTTTAAAGTCGTCTCAGCAAGCAGGGTAATTAAAAATTTTAATTAGCATTTAATCGGAAACGTCACAAAATGTCAACGTTTTAACTGACGTTTCTAAGATTATAGATGCTAATGTGCCTCTTACTTTGTGAAGGACTTACGTCATCATAACCGTTTATAAATTGTTTTGCGTAAAGTGTTATTTGTTAATAAATGTCTTTACTTTTAATGTTGTAATTTTACACAATATGCTCTAGAAAATTAGATGGTCAGACGTGTGCAGCTATAAGAGCTCTGTAAGCTTATAGGTTCATGAAATTAAGGAAGTTCATATGTTACATATGAGGAAATCCAAGATGTTCAATATGATATTGGATATCAGGTACTAAAGAGGAAAAACAGGTTTTGCGGAAATACGTCCGTCTTGTCGTTGCGCTTCGGTATTATTTAATCAATGTACCTGAAGGTTTATTACTACAAACCTAAAAACAGTGCATCTACCACAAATTTGACGCAGAAGTGACCTGTTTCTCCAAACAGGAAGGAAAGTAACAGAAAAGCATGATACGAATCCTAAACCACTCTTCCGTATTTTATGGCTGCACTTCCGTGGTATTGATTAGGCAAGCATTACATCATTAATCCAGTATTTCAAATTCAAATATACACACATGAAAGTACTGCTTAGAAAATACTGTAAATTAAGTCCGGTACAGCTAGAGAATACATTGTAATTGCATTGAATTTACATTGATGGAGTCTTACATTTAATTTAAGTAATTTAATTATGAGCTTCAGAAGCAAGGTGATTATATGAATCAGGGCGCTTAGAATGTGTAGCAAACTGCATTAAATATTCAAAGTTATTGTTTTGCGTAAACGTAGATCTCAAACGTACATAACTTAAACTGTAACCTTGAAGTTCTGTAATATGATGCCAATCAATTAACTTTCATACAATATATTTTCACTCAAAAACCACCATAGTGTTGCCTAAGCCAAATATATGCAAATAAAATACACCTTTCCACTCTTCCAAAGCTTTTTATGTAATTTGATAAAATAGAAACCATTTTAAATAAAAATTGAAAAATTTGACGGAAAATCCACGAAAGATAGAGTTAAAAATTCATTAAAACCTGTTTAACTGATTCAACTAATTTTACCATTCTAAAGTTTCAAGCTTCTTCCACTTCAAATAAGGTTTGGTTGGTGTAATGATAATTTTTAATTCCGACACTGTCATTAAACGAAGTTTTTACAGGAACTATTATTGAAGTTAATGCGGTTTAAAGGTATAAATATTAAGTGCCGACCTTTATTTTAGATGGCATAGGAATACAGTATCTTCTTACCCAATAATAACCGAATTATCGTATTTGCTTAAATTTGCTTAAATTTGTATCTTAAATTAATGGTTAGGTTGTAAAATTGTCATATCATATTTTATTATCTTGTCGTGAGGTGAATACAGAACTTATCGAAAAATATTATGTTGCTACATTAAGCTTTGAAAAAAAACATATTGGAATTGTTAAGGGTATAAATAATAGTATTTTAAAGGTAACTCTATGATTGTCAATCAAAGCAGAGTTCGTCTCAAAAGTTGACGAACAATAGATTTATGAGTCAAATATATGTGAATACGATTACGAATACATGAATGATATAACTTTTTTAAAGACTTGTATTGACAAAGTTAACTGACAAACGTTTGGAAGAACGCAGAACTTTTTGCCTCATAAATGACTTGCTTGCTATACGTTTAATGTTTTATTTAGGAAAGCCTTACGTTTTTTGGAGAAAACAAAACAACAAGAACTTGGACTACAATGGGCCAATTAACCATACATTTCTCTTATGGAACATTACGAAGAAACCACTAAACATTAAATTGTAAAACCTTTACGTACAGGTGACTTTGGTAAGAGTTGAAGTATTTACGCCAACATGTGTCAATCAACGTTATCAACCGAATGCCTCATTTATTGACGTGCTGGTAAATGGGGACCCCAGAGTATGAATAAGTTTAGCATGTAATCAATCCATTTCATCGAAATTCAGCTTACTTGATTAATTCAGTTACACCTAAGCCACTTCAGAGTGCATTACTACTATGAAAATAATTTTTTTTAAATTTATTTACGTAAAATGGTTGTCCAATGTAAATTCTATTAATATGGTATATTAATAATAATAATGGAAAACGTTTCTTGTTTATAATAAGTTTATGGGAATATATTTTCAGTCCCCGAAAAATGAATCATTTTTATTTAAAATATTTTATTGCATCCAATTGTAATGATTTCATCTTCAAGCTTTAATTTAGGGAAATACATTGAGCGGACACTGTGTTAAAACGTATCGTATTACGAATTGGGCATGTATATTGAAAGTCTACAATTATTCAATCACATATAAACATACATGACAACACTTTAATTCTAAATCGGTGAAACGAGTCGTGTAACATTTTTTTCTACTGCAAACGCAATTAACTTATTGTTTTTAACTTGATTATTCAATTACGTTGACAGATAAGCAAGTGTACAATTTGATAGATTACTTGTCATATGAGTTTTATTAAATAGTGCGAGGTACTTCGTACTATTGTTCATTTTGCATGTCATGTCTGTATGTCTGTCAGTATGTCTGTCTGTATGTCTGTCAACGCTTTAATCAAAAACGCTTTGACCTACAGAATTCAAATTTGGTACACAAGTACCTTATGGTAAAAGTAAGAACGCTATTGATTTTCAGCCAAATCGGTCCAACGGTACCGGAGTAACGGCCAATTAACCGTTACATGCTAATCAAATGGGTAAAAAATATTATTGATAGATTAGGGTATTGGCATCAAACTTTGTCAAAAGACCATAGTCTAAAACTCAATAGTTTTGGAGATACAATCAAATAACATGGAAGAAAATTATATATTTTTTTACTTTTAATTAACATTTAAAAATCAGTAAAAAATACTTCGAGCACTACTTTATTTACTTTAGTTAAGTACTAGTTACTCTTGCATGCAAATTGATGTCCAAATCACATGTAACTAGAAGCGTGTAAAACGCTGAGAAACAACAACCGATTTGAAGCGATTCATGCTGACGCTTATGACGCTGATTAGTGACGCTGATTAGTGACGCTTATGACGCTGATTAATGACGCTTATGACGCTGATTAATGACGCTTATGACGC
>JAQFXM010006121.1:0-13725 GCA_034693345.1 Entomobrya multifasciata | reverse complement strand
GACACGCTTACAATTTTAGGGGAATCGTTTCGGCAGGATTTGTGGATTTGTGTGGGTGTAACATCATTGGCTGTTCTGATATATCTCAAGTTACATATGAAGCCGTGGAGGGAATGTGTATTTGAAGTGATATCAGTTGCTTTACAGCAAGCTCCATCAAAATCACTTGGAAATCAAGTGCTATTTTCTATGTTTATTGTGTTATCTTCATTTCTGGCATTTCTTTATGCAATGGACATGACAACGGAAATGATTTCACCTCCAGCACCAAAGTATCATCAAACATTATTAGAACTTTTTAAAAATGGATACAAGTTATTTCCTGTTCGATGTAAAATCGGATGTACTGACAAAGAAAACTTTCGAAAACATTACAGGCAATCGTTTGATAGGGAATGGAGTCAGTCCTTAGCAAGAGAAGGATTTAACGATTCATTGCAGAATGACAAATATTGGATTCCGGAGAATTTTACAAAATCATATCAGCGATCAATTAAGTATCAAAGTATTTCTCATAGGGAAACATTTTTGTTTAAATCGGAAAATTTGTTTAAAGAAAATAGAACAATTGTGCATATTCCAAAGCAATATGGCGCTAGTCCAATGTATTTGAGAATCTTGGGCGTACAACGTAAAAAGGTTGAAAAAATATTTAGTGTGATTCTATTCGAAGGTGGTATTCGATTGATGGTTGTTGATAAATTAAAGGAGTTGAAGAAGTGGAAGGACGAAAACATTTTGAAATATCAGCAAAAGTACCGCACAATTTTTACTGAGATTACTTTAGATAGACGAATAAGGTCATTGTTCACAATGACAATTTCGTTGCTGGGCTTTACATTGGTTGTGTTCTTTTTTGAATCAAGGGGAACAGTGAAATTAAAACTAAAAAGTATACATAGAGTGGTCTTAAGCATTCTCAATTTCAACATAAAATCGAGACTTCGGAAAATTTGGGCCCTTTTCTGTAAACGCAAGATATAAGTTGACTATATAAATGTTAAGATCGTTTTATTATTCGAAATTATTATTCTGTTTCTTAATTTTCAAAATAAAGCGTCATTTTTATATATCATTTTTCATAAAATAGTTGCTCATTTAGACTAAATGCTTTGCTGTTTATATAATATAGGGATTTTTCACGTCTTGTCTATAATGCTTTATTTCATATTTATAATACAGATCGAACTGTCGGATAAATATGTTTACCACAAGTAAATATCGGATTTGTAAAAACGTTGATTAAGAGCTATCAATAAAATAAATAATTCACACAAGATTAAGTGATCTTAAAGCATAAATTATCTTTTAATTCTTAGCGTTTAATTTTTGTTATTGTTTTCACTATTAAACCCGTTGTTATAACCTACATTATTATGACACAGATTTAATTCATAAATTAGTTAACAACAAATAATAATAACATGTGTACTTTCTAGTTAATAGCAAAATCAATTAAATTTAATGCTTCCAGGTTTTTCCTAAAATTACAATTCCCGTACTTTATTCAAATAACCCGACATGATTTCAAAACAAACAAACTATCAAGGTTCGTCCATTTAAGCACACAAGAAAATCTCTAATTCGTTTTCCTTACCTTAAACATGTATTACGTATTAAATATGCACGTGGCAAATTTACTGCTTCAATATACTGTTAAGTTTCAGTATCGATCACTAACAAATTACTGTTTTCAAATATACATTAGTAAACTTCTCAGAATTACTGGTTTTTATGCAAGCAAAGGTAAGATTTAATATTATTCTTTATTTACGAGCAAAAGTAGTTGCTTGTTTTTGTGTATCAAAGTTATCACTACATGACCAACAATACTTATTTATTATTCATTACAAATCCTCACTACATAAATTTATGTACCACTAAATCGAAAAAACATTGTTTAAAATAAGACCAACATGTTTACTAATAAATCTACAGCCGTGTTACAGAACTCCAAAATATTACTCCTGCCAATTTTGTAGTAAGGATATGCAAAAAACCCTTGTAGTTCCCAAACAGCTTTTGACTCTTTTTTCACCTTCCTTATTTCTTTCCTTTTCAACATATTTGAATCCACACAGTTTTTAGAAGGTAACGAAATCAGTAATTGTATACTATTTGATACAAGACCTTTCACATTATCAAGAAACTGTACGGACTTATCACATGTATCTGATACTACTAGTGTTTCTATATACTCAACAATAATTGGTATTATCATAGCTAGAAAAGCGATTTGGTATCCAGGTTCCAGCAACTTTTCTGGGTGTCGAATACATATGTATGCCCCAAGAGAGCTTAACAGTAGAAACGCTGAATGATGAACCAAAACTAAGCTACTTGCACAAATGCCGTTCATGCAACGAAGTAAATACTGATGTTGCTTGTAAAATCTGAAGATTTCTTCCGTGTCCCAAGTTAAACCCAATAATGTTGTCCATTTTATCTTTCCTGTGATGTCATCAAATTGCAAAGATTCTGGCCGAAGGAGATATAACCAATATGATACACATCGAAAGTACAACAAGCCAAAAATATCAAATAGGAATATAATATCTGCAGAATTCAGTATGATGTATGCTACTGCAGCAACTAAAGGTATAAATCTGGGCTCTAACTTTAAATTTATTTCCAAAACGTTCATTAGCAGTCGTGCTAAAGGATCTATTGGTTGAAAAATTATAAAGCCAAATACCATTGGGACAACAAGCGTTCCCAAACCAAGTGAGAAGATGAGAATGTCAGTTAACATTGAGTGTCTTTGGGCTTCTTTCAGTAATTCTAAAGAATATCTTAAATCGGCCCAATAGGTAAGCTTTAATTGAAGGCAGAAATTAATTGATGCGTTGAAGGTGTCAACAAATTCTTTGCATTTGGTATGCATTCTCAATGATATGCCACAAATTAACACGATTGCACTTACATAAGCTATTGAACCCAAATTTTCAATATTTTTAGTGGCTTTGGTGCAGGGCAAAGGAGGAACTGCGTCGAAAATTATTGAGTTTGGCGATTCAAATGCTGATATAGCTAACTGTAATACAGTCATAACACCGTACATAGTGAAATATAGTAAGTACATCCAGCTTGCGAAGTATCTATAAAAGTTGTCCACGACTTGCAGACGATTTTTATCTTTATTCCATGAAAGGAAGGAAAATATACAGTATCGCATAAGGCCGATACGCCAACCTACAATTTTCACAAGTCTATTTGAAAGCATTTTGATAGATTTAGAGACTTCTTGAGCAGAAAACTTTGGTGTTATTTCTTCTGGGTCAAAATTGAACCCTGAAAGAAATACAAGTTCAGAAGTACCAGAACGATTTTCAAAAACAATTTATTTATATCTGAAGAACATGTTTGCTTTATGCGCATCAAAAATTGATGTTAGTTATGCAAATACAATGTCTTATTTTTAAATACATAAAAAGAACAAAGGCCTAGAGGTTTTAAAAAATACAGGGTAAATGTAACGAAAGGTACTAAAGTTATTTTGATGCCAAACTGACAAAATATTACGGTTTTAGAAAAAACCTTTTCGGCCTTATTTTTCGTTGTTCTCAAATATCTGAGGCCTAAAAAACAAGCTTTGCTTTCAAAAAAATATTTAGAGTGTACATCGACAAAAATAGTTTGGGAATTGGACAAATACAGTTTAGGTAGTTCAGTTCCAACCATATTCTAAACAACAGAAGTAAGACTATGTTGCTAATATATAAAACAACTTGCAAATCTTGGGTAGCCCAAACCAGGTACTAAATTTAAAAAAACTGGAAAAAAGAAGCTTCTTTCTGAAGAAAATACAAAACGTAATATTACTAGTTAAGCAGATTTTTGTAAATCAAAACCATTCGAATTCACACTCGAAAAACAAAGATTAGGCCATATTTTAGTCATGCTAAATATGTACACCTCTTTGTTGTTTGTTTATAGTTTGAGAAATGATTTATTATGTTTTCTTTTACTTAAAGCTTTAATACCAAACAACTGGCATTGTTATGAGTGTTGCTTCTCGAAAAATACTATTCGGAGTAAAAAGTAGGAACTCATTACTAAGCTGTCCAATGCATCTGTCTTACATGATGTTTTTCACAGCTTGTTTTGAAAAACGCATGTAGTTGGAAAAACGCACGTTAACGTGTATTATAGCGAACGCTTCGATAATTACGCGAGAGTGTCACAAGTCGAATTTGTTGTTTTCAATTTAAACACATCTTTATGATATGAACACGAACAGTCTACAAAGATGGTTAGTGTAATACATAAACTATATATGTATCTTCCCGGCGTCAATAAGTAAAAGTAATTCACAAAAATTATTACTTCAATTGACGACTCAAGAAGTAGAAATCTTTTTTTGACATCAAACAATCATAATTTATTTGATTTTCCGAATTTTCAATAAATTTGAATCTGTGAAGTTCACAGAATGTCCAAAAGGCTGCTTAATATGGTGTTATTTCATTTCAAGTTTCCCAGACTGTCTTGGAACATTCTGTCATGTCTTTGTATATTGGCAAGTAATGTCTTCATTCTATTGTCGCAGCATTTGAGTGGCTCATTATTGACGTAAAACTACCTAGACAAAAATTACATGCTAAGTAAATTAAATTGATACTCGGAGGCACCGTTGAGCATATTTAAAACTTTATGTAAGGACCAAAACCAATTATTTAAAGTAGCTCATTACTTTAATATATTATGAATCAAACTGTCTAAGAATTTTTGCGACCACAAAGATCCTTGAAAGTTATCTGAGAACAGTTTGGATTCTTTTGTTGCTATCGATTTTGAGGGAAGTGATAGTGTTTGAAAACTTTCGGAGCTTTAAAATAGTCCAGTTAATTTAAAATAAATACATTCAGCTTTGTTTAAAGTAAATTTCTTTAAACAAATTTTTCGTAGATTTGTGAATTTTATAAGTTATAAGTAATTCACCGATTGGGCTTGCTAAAGCAGAAAGCCGTGCTAAAATATTAAACTGCTATTTTGGGCCAAAAAATATATATTCTCATGGTAATGGATCTGTACAACTAAAACCTAGATTTCAAGTTGAATCAAGTGTAAACGTAAATTCATGATTTCCCTCAGCTGCCTTTTTGTGTAATTTATGAAATTATTATTAGAAATATTGTAGCCTTGAAACACTTCATATTTCCGGTAATATTACAGGTAGAACTTTCATAATTAATCTACTTTAGAGTACCTAAACCTTTACTTATGTAAATATCATAATGATTAATATCTAAATTAAATGCAGATAAACCATTAAGCTTTAAGGGAAATATTAGCTTTTGGATTATTCCGTTGTGAAAATATATATTATTGAAAATTAGGTCACAAGGACATTCTCAAATTTATTAAGTGAATTTTCTTTAATAATATATATCCAGATGTACGCAAAAAATTAAATTTAAAAACCCACCTGACCGCATATATAATATTTCAATATATCAAGATAAACTACCTAAACTTCATAAGTTTTAATACAATAGTTATATGTAATTGTGTCCTTTCTGAAAACTTAAATTGTGCTTATCTAAAAAGAAACCAAAAAGCTTTCCAAATTTGAAATCGAATTTTTACCTTATATTCAAACATGTTATTTAGAGCCTTCCTTTTTCGTGTCGTTTTGTGTTTTAATTTACTAATTTTACTAAAGTTTGTGTATGGGATCGATGAATCCATTAGACTGCTAAATTTGGAAGATTTAAAATATCATCGTTCTACTACTTTGTCAGAAATTTATCATTATTTTAAACGGACCACTTAAACAGCTACTATTGATTTAACTAATATACTAGAACCGCTTTCACATCAAACTTGTTTTGTTTTAGCTGATAACTTTGCCGACGTTAATATTATATCTCCTGACTATCCACTTCTTCTTCGATATTACACAACAGGTGTAATATTGGCTCCAAATAAACCCTTATCGATAGTATGGATACATCCAAAGATTAAATCATTTAACGGCTCTACATTCAATTGTTCATTTTCTAAGTTTCAAGCAGGAACTTATAATATAAGGGATTCCGCACAATTTGACTGGTCTGAGCTATGTGCCACTTTGAATCCCATAACATACGCATCTAGCACAAAACCTTGGAATTGCCAAATTCACCTCTCACTATTTTTGCCTAAGCGACTTCTCCCAAAAAGCTTGAAATCTGTCATAAAATTCATGCGAAACAAGTACTTACCAATCTTTAGTTGTTGTGAGAACAGAAACAAGTTTTTGAATATTCTACCATCCACCAGACCAACTGTTACAGCTTACGTCACTGAACGCGAAACTAGTTCCTATAACATTGGACTAATTGTTTTTCATATTAAATGTTCGAGGCTTCAGTCGCTAAATACAAGAGCATTTATACAAACATTACATGAAATGTATTTGATCTTTCTGACCGAAAAGCAGTCGCAAAAATTAGCTGATAGTTATCACACCATAAAAGCCGCCAAAGTGTTTTGCTCAACATGTCATCTAGCTAACACGTTAAATGTGGACGGTGTCCAACTAAAACAGCTAAAGTCCCTAGAGAAACTTGGTGATATTGGTGGAGCTTTTCCCAAACTTGGAGAAATGGTTTTCTTTGAAATGGACATTGGAGGTTCACGCAGAAACGGTTTGAGTGCTACAAAAATGTTTAATCATATGTGCCAAAGTGGTCCTATCCCATCTTTTAGATCAACTGAAGAACATTTGGAGTTTTTGTATGCGAAAGAATGGATATCTATTTTTGGAAATCACACAATATATATGGGCCCTGGTTTTCATGCCAAGTGGTCCTGTTCTAATGGAAAACCGATCCCTCACACAACAAGATATCGAACAAGCATCAATTTTCGAAGTTCGATTTTAATAGAAGACCAATTCAAATTTGCTTTTCCGATATCGTTCGAAGCCTCTCTTAATTCTTTACGATTTGTTGCGTGTTCATATCCAATGAAATCAGCCTTGCCATTTGAAGAGCTTACGAATATATTTAGAGTTGAGGTTTGGATAATATGTCTGGTAACAATTTTAGTCTTATCTATAATGCCACTGTATTTCGGTATATCTTATCCGTTCAGTGTGACGAAATTCATCAGAAACCTAGAAACTATGATAACTAAGATTATACATGGGTCAAGACATACTAAATCAGGAGAACTTTACTGCAAATGTTTTTGTATCTCTATCATGTGTGGCATCAATTGTGTTGAGCAATGCTTATAAATATGACAACGTTTACAGAATGATCGCTCCAAGAGACGAATTGCCTTATACTAAATTTCAACAATTGAAAGACAACAACTTTGATATTCAAACCAAAACTTATGAAGTCCTTATAAGCAATGTTTTTCTGAATGAGTTGTTCCCAGGTGAAAATTTAGTAACGAAATTTTATACCGGAACACAATTTGTGGTGGAACGAAAGGAGATTGGAATTATTGTATCTTCTGTTATATACCGATACTTTCGATACCAACCGAAGTACAACTTTTTACTGAAATCTTCATTTTCGAAAGATGCTGCCATAGACGCCTTTGCAGTTGCTAAGGTATTTGGAATAAATGCTAGGAAACATTTATTTCCTGGCGATTCCATGTATGACCAATATATGCAGGTTTATAATATTTTAGAATCTAGTCGACTTTATGAATTTATTAATGTTTGTGACAACAAGGCTCTTGTATTACCAACTGCAATGGCCCATCTGTTTGCCAGAAAACTGCAGAATGAAACGTTTCTTAAAACTGAAGCTGGTAAATTCAGTAAAATTGATATTGGAATTGAAAAATACTACCGTTCCTATTACGCGTTCCATTTCCATGGTGTTGTGGCACCGATTATTATGCGTCGTGTCAAAGCTATGCAAATGTCACAAATATTTGAATGGCATGAACGTGTCGTTTCATCAAACAAATTGTACAAAAACATCGATACCAGTAACCTAAAAACTCCAAATATGTCGGGTAATGGGCCAGTTATATTTGTTGTTTTTATGATTGGGTTAGGGATATCAGTTTTGGTATTTGTAATGGAAACTTCAAAGATAAGTTGGTTGAAAGCAAAGAAAATAATGAGATATTTCGGTCTTAAATATGCTGAAGCAATTAAAAAATTAACTAGTTGTAAAGTGTGGCCCAAAAGGAAAATTACAACTAGGCCATTTATAGACTAGCAATAACAGTTATGTCTTTAACATTTTTTATTGTTTTTATTTCGATTTTTTGATAAGTTACCACATCATATTATTCAAATTAGCCCGCCAGCTGTAGTATGTCTTATAAAAAATCTATTATGATGAAAAGAGTATATGAAATTTAAAGGTAACTCGAAGTGATCTAAAAACTTTCCATCAGACAGACAGACATTGTGTTAGTTAAAATATGTAATACATATAATAGTAAATACATAAGGTCGACTTAACATATGTCTATTTGTATTAAATTATTTTTACTAAAATTATTACTACTCTCCCTATTATGATAACGATTGTAAATTATAATCGTTTTCATGTTTTCAACAAAATAGCAAAGTAAATACTTTACCGTGATCAATGAATTGGCACCCAAAATCTTTTTTGTAGTAAGTGCGATGACATTACGCTTCAAATATTGATGTAAAATCTCAAGTAAATATGCATAACTATTTTAATCTTAATCAAATTTATATCAGGTTTTCTTGAAACTTGACACTAAAATAAAATGAAATCATTACAACTGTGACTTGAATGATTTATTATTTTGTTTACTCCCACATATCTCAATTTGCATGCTATTTCATTTCCGAAAATCATTAAGTGGAATAATAAGCGGGAAAAGCTTACACAAACCGTCATCAAAAATATTCTTGCTATTGATTTTGATAATTAAATGTAGAAAAACGCCTTCACTGAACAGATTAAATATGATTGCTTCGTCAGATTTTTACCATGATATTTGAAACAAGTGTGGAAAAATCACACTTAGAAAATTTAGTAGATTTTTCCTACTATATGGATAAACGAAGAATTTGTTATAATGTGTTATACAGTAATAAGCAAGTGATTAATTGCTTTGAGCCTACCTTCTTTTGTGAAGCGATGATGTCAGAATACACTATTGTTTGTAGTTTACGTGGTGATTTTGATTATTTTTTATGCGTTAGTTGATAAAGTGTAAAAAATTAAGTGGGCGTTAACAAGGCAGATGAATATCAGTTTTATCGCTTGGTCAAATGTCGAATGAAAAATCATTAAACACCTAAAATAGCAGTAAACATTGCCTCTTGTATGATGTTATTCAGGCACATAATTAACATTTTATTTGTTCGTGAACAATAAAATTATTTTTACAGGAAAATATGATTCAGTCTAGAACTAATATCTTGTTTTCGATCCCACAGATCACAATGCGTTCAATGTAACGAGACCCTATGCTCGTGAAAACACAAGCATTTGTCTTTGGGCTAGACTGTATAAAAACGCGCTATAAACATCATTATTAATGAGCACATCAACAAACCATGAATGTCCATATCCTAGCAGAAGATCAGTCAATAGTGCAGATGCAGTCAAGCAGTACAAATAACTACCCATCAAACACGCCATTCATAATGTCAAATTACGTACGTCTGCTCGTAAATGCAAAAGTACAATTTAAAACTCCTTCATTATTTTGAATTTTTTGTCCTTGCCTGCCATACATTTCTTCGGTTTTCTGGGACATCGACTCATTACAAAACGAAAAATCGAGTTGACTAAATTTAACGATGAAATTCGATTTCCGGTCAGTTTCCCATTAAAACGTAACTTGTTATACGTTCATTAGCATACGACTGTGTCACTCCTGCTGTAAAACAGATGATTATTTTTGAATATTTTCTTTCATTGTTCTTACTTTCCGTCAAAAAAACTTTTGAATGAAACAAAAAGCAACATATTGCTTTGAATCGAAAAAATTATAACTGATCATGTGTGATTATTTTTATCAATGTGCTTTTATAGATTTATTTGTTTTGGTATTTTCTCTCTCGTATAAAGAAATAAAATTGGACTAATCATACTCAAATTACAATTCAAAACATAATAGTTTTTTGTCAACTTGTATGGACCATCCAAAAGAATTGTATTTAAATTTTGTACAAAACTGGCACTTAAACCAAATGCCAATACAATAGCCCACACACAAGTGTACTGCGCAAGGATTGGTCGTTTGACGTGTTTATCTTAATAGTAAATCAAATAATTGTAATTTTGGTCATTCCTTTAATTTTTAATATAAATGCACACATCCAAATAATCCAATTTTTAAGCTTGTTTACAAAATTAGAAAAAAATCAAAATAAACAGAAAGAGCTATCAAAACCCAACAAATAAGCACACCTTATAAAATTCTCATAAAAATGTTATCATCGATTACTATCCAATATTTCTACAATCCTCATTAAATACACTCAATTAGAATTAATCTGTAATTTTCTGCTGAAATGTGAAGATATGTGCTGATTTGGTTGAGACAAACACAAAAACAGTTATTATGATGATATAAATCTAAATACAGATGGGTGTCAAGATGTTGCTTGATAGAAATCAATTTTTTTTGTAGAATCAATGGTCAAGCATACTTCAATTTTATAACGAGCTCTTGCCACAAGCCACACTAAGGATTTAGTGAAATGCTGATTTTTTTCGATAAAAATACCATATCGATACGCGAATCTTGGTAATTTGTTAACATTACTAAATTTGCAAAGCAATTAATCATAATCCCACAGATCATTTCTAACAAATCTTATAGCTTGCTTTGTTTTGCTCTGAAATAACAAGCTATTTAAAAAGTCTTGGTTTTTAGACACACAGACATCTATAATACCTATCTACCCAAACATAGAAGTCCGAACTATCAATAATGCAATGCTTGGTAAGTTTTGTGGTAAAATATAAAACGTTATAGTCATTAAACACCACTTTACAACTTATATTCATGCTCATATAATTGCTTGTAGACGATGATGATCACAATTAAAGTCATCCGGCAATAGAATGACCAGGCACGTGTTTCTGTATTAGTTGATGTACATACATAATACATGTAAACAAATAGCGTCTTGATCTTATCAAAAAAATTTCATGGTCTAAATTCCAAGCTTGCCAATTCAAGTATCACACGCCACGAGTCTCCAAATATCAATTTAATGATCTTTTGTCCATACAATTTATGAGTCATTTTTATCATATCGCTAAAATTTGATAAAGTACGAAAAGATTTCTGTCATATTCTTGCTCAGTTATTTACCAGTCAAATATTTTGGGTACATCCCTATTAAAAGAGCATGTTCCTGTCTGCATTATTTGATATAATAATGATTGTCAAAACATAAAACGGCTTTGCAGATTTACAACTCTGTCGTAATAAATTTCGTCATAAAAACGTCAATCGATGAGGAAGATAGCTAAAGATAATAAAATGTCCAAGGAAACCATTCTAAAACTGAAACAAAATCCTTCCAAATAATTAGGGACAGATTGCAAAATATATTCAATATATCCAACAAAATGTATCATAATTTCCGTCCAAATTGATATCCTTAATAGCTTATTAATGAAAATGTTGTCACAACGACAACACCACTTGATCTACCAATTCGAATTCGATTACATAACATTTTTGATGACACGTGGTTATCACCTGAATTAAATTGATATCATTTGTGATTTGTAATGCAATAGTGGAAACTGGCTATTAAAAAGTCATTAATTACCGGTCCAATTTCGTTGGGTGGGCTACCGTGCTACCTTATGCTACTGTATATTTTTTACTTCTCAAATATTATTGACGTAAAAGTTAGAGACCATGTCAAAATTGTTATCATTTTAAATTTTCTCATCAAATATCGTTCACTATTTTTGGACCGATGAAATTTTAATGCTAACCTCTAAAACGTTTGAATAATATGCATATAGTATATTACACTTTTTCATGTCATGTCAAAATAATGTCGAAATTAAAAATTCGAAATATCTTAAAACATTTTAATATTTTATTTTTCATTTTAACAGACTTTCAATACCTAAACCTATAACAAAAATGCCATAAAAGCTTATATTTTTTGAACAAATTACTTTTAAAATTCGTTTATTGAGCATAACAATTAATTCTAAAAAAATATTTAACAATTTCAATAATGTTTATTAATTTTCCTCGGCGCATTTTTCTTTCTTTGTCTCCTACCATGTCCCCTACCCCCCGGTCCCCCCTTAGGTCTTCTCTCATGATGGCTTGATCCCGAAGCATGCGGCCCACTCCCAAAACTAAACTCTTTCGGCATTTTCTCAATCAAACTCTCCGGAATACCCACAGGCACCTTATACAAATCAACTTTAACCGGTGGCAAACTCCTAATCCTCTGCAAAAAAGTTAGTGGATTATGATTCCTACTAAATTGCAGTGCACTACTCAGCAACCCTTTTCCCAATTGCTTCATTGTATCTCCATTTAAAGGCATCACACCTGGATCTCCCCCACCCCCATGTTCTCCCGCCCCCGCATGTCCATATCCCCCACCTTCAAAATCCTCAAACAAGTCATCATTATCATCTCCCCCATAACTTGGTATATGTCTTGGTGGACCTCTGGGTCTTTTATGCGAGTGACCCTGCCCATCCCCTTTCAAATAATCCTCAATATTCGCCCCCGGTGGCAACGTATACTCAATCGTTTCCTCAAAAACGTGAGGTTCTTGACTCACACTTCCATCCTCCGCCAAAAATGCAAAAGGATGAGCATTCGTTCCATAAGCTGGTCTCTTAACTAATCTCAATGGTCTCTGTTGAACCTGAATCTGTTGAAGCTGAGGTCCCAATCCAACCGGAAGTAAAACCTGCTGCTGTTGTGGCGGCTGATCACTATCCACATCTTGCAGTTCCTGGATCAACAACTGCTTTAATAACTGGTCACTCACATCCTTCAAATTACCCTGATTCCCATGTTGATTATGAATATTATGATGATGATTATGTTTAACGATTAGTCCTAATTGTGGCTGTGCCTCCAAAATTTGAATAGGATTTTTATTGAATGGGTCGCTCTGTTCTTTATCTTTATTCTTTTTATCCGTTGTGTATTTAACACTGTCGCCATAGTCACCCGTCACTGGTTTGGACGGTGCCTTAGACCTCTGACCTTGTAAAGCTTGGAGAACACTTAAGTCTAATGGCTGTGTAGGGTCGAATATTGAAGATCCACCCCCACCGCCTTGCACTAAATTCTGATACAGATTTCCTAAATTTCCGGGTAACACAACTTTGTGTTGGGGACTTGCAATACTTGGTAATGTTAAAGGGTCAAATTGCAGGGATGGATTCATTTGAACGGTGTGGGGCACACTGAACTGCATTTGTGTTGGGGTTAACATTGATGGCTGGGGTGACATTGGATCTTGACTAATTTGCCCACCACCCAATTGATCTCTGGTTGGCTGAGGAAATTCGCCATTTCTTACAGCGGCGGCTAGTTCCCTTAAGGATAATGGCCTGGGAAACTGCTGCTGTTGACGGTTTAAGGGATGTTCTTCTATAGCTGCTTGCATTAAATGTTGCATTGCCATGTTTCGAAGTTGATCTCTTAGGAAACTTGTCACTTGTAAGTTATTTGCGTAATCAGAATACTTGGCTTGGGAATTGGTGTCGTTTATTGCTTGAATTTCTTCAATGCCGCCATTTGGACCTCCACGAATTATAACGTTTTGTG
>JAQFXM010006120.1:0-13725 GCA_034693345.1 Entomobrya multifasciata | reverse complement strand
AGTAACAAGCAGAAAAGCAAAGGTGACAGCACGACGTGTGAAGAGTGTGGAAAAGTTTGTAAATCAAAATTAGCATTAAGTGTACACAAAAGCACCATACACGCCAAGAAAACGTTCGTGTGTCAAGAATGTGGGAAAGGTTTTAAAAGTAAATCAATCCTTGAGTCACATATGTTATATCACCAGAGTCCGGATGAGTGGAAATTTGGATGTGTCGAATGTGGGAAAAAGTGTGCAGATAAATATAAATTGGCACAGCATATGAGGACGCATACAAAGGAGAAACCGTTTATTTGTCAGTTTTGTGGGGAAAAGTATGCACATCGACATAATTGGAGAAATCACTTGAAAGTTAAACATGCCGATGAAGAAGACGCACAGGAGGATATTAATGGGAGATACGCGAAAGCACAGGAAGCATCATTTATGTCCAGAAAAGGCACAAAGAAAGGAGACTGCATTATTGCTGGAAAATCAGTTAAAGTGTAAACTGTAAAGATTTTTTAAAGGAATGGACAAATTTTAATTACGAAGTTGTTTGGTTATAACGTATTATATAATGATATGAAAACGTTTCTCCTTTATAATAGTGTTTTGTTATGTTTCTAATTTGTTTTTGAACTATTAATTCGTTTCCATGCTTAACAATTGTACTAATATTTATTGTGATACGATAAATAAAATGATGACATAAAATAAGTAGCATGGCAGGAATTACTTGCGGTGCATTAATAATAATTGATATCCATAAAAATATTTATGCAAAAACAAGTTTGTCGACTGAAAACATATTACTTATTTATTTATCATATTAAATGGTTATTTTTATCACTTTGTATTTTTTTAGAATTGTTAACCAAATCATAATAGTAAGAAATATTTTCATTAAATCAATTGTTGAATTAATTATTCTTGATTTCCAAAAAAAAATCATTAAGCTTTATATTCATATACCATCCACACAACCATTCCAAAACAGATACATATTAATACTAAAATATCTCCAACTCGAAAAACATATACCCCAAAACATTACATAAATCAGTAAATATCTTCCAGGTTAACAAAACTCTCCAAATCCCCAAAGATATTCTCATCTTCAGCCACCACCACATTTATCCCATCATTCACAAAAACCCTTTCCATCACATTTCCTAATATATTCTCACTAATCACTTGAATCTCTTCAATCTCCACCCCCGCATCATCTCCATTCAAACTACATTCCTCCTCCATTTCCAAAAGATTCGCTCCATCATCGTCGTCCACCATTATTACTTCCGGTGTCTCTTCACTTTTCTTCCTCTGTATATCAGCCTCGACCTCCTCTTGGTCCTTATGGCTGTTTTCCATATGAACTCTAAATAAGCTTTTACTTGGAAACATTTCCCAGCACTTTGGACACGCAAACTGTTGCGTATATTTTTCCGTTTCGACCACCTGACTCTTATCCGCATGCTCTGACATGAGATGCCACCGAAACTGCGTATATTTAAGAAAATAAGCAGTACATCCAATCTGCGTACATTTCACAACTTTCCCGTCCCTATTCCCAGTCAAGTCATGATTCTTTTGAAAATGAATTTCCTTTTTTGACAAAGTTGCAAATTTTCTCGTACAAATTTTACACTCGAAACGACAACCGGAAGTGCCTCCTCCTCCTCTCAATCTCCTTCTTGTCTTCAGCGAGATAACTTGCGCATTTTTTGGAAGGCGACCTTCGATATTCGAATGATCTTGTGTTCCAATCTGCTCCACCAAATTTCCCTTCCCGAAACCCTGCCTCAAGTAAATTTCCAACTGGTTCCTTTTCTTTTTCGAGTCCTCATCCTTATGATTATTCATAATGTGCGTATTTAAATGCTTCTGCACTGTAAACTGGACCGAACAAAATGGACAGTGCAACCGCCGCTTTGACGAAGATGTTGGCTGTAGATGCACAATTGAATGGCTCATCAGAGCATGTCTCGAGGCAAACTTGGTACCACATTCTCCACACTTCCATTTCCACTCTTCCGGATTTTTATGAAGTTCCAAATGCTTTTTTAGACTGAACCCCGTCGTAAATCTTTTTCCACATTTTGCGCATTTCAACTTGTCTGCACCTTGTCTTGAGATGGTGGTGCCGCCGGTGCGAGTTGGGAATTTGGAGCGAATATTTTGAAAACAAATTTGAACGCCATCAGTAGAATTCTCTGCTAGCTTGTTTGAATCATTTAAATGGTGCAATTTCTTGAGATGATGTTTCAAATTGTGCCGAAATCCAAACTGGGAGGGACAATATGGACACTGGTGACGCTCGCTATTGTGAAATTCCATATGATTCCAGAGATGGTGTTTGGATGAAAACTTTTTCTCACATTTTTCGCACTTCCATTTCCATTCCTCTGGAGGCTTGTGTCTTTCCAAGTGATCTGTCAAGGTTGTTTTTCTTTTAAAGGATTTAACACACTTTGGACACTGAAATCTACTATTTCCAATTCCGGGGGATTCCTCTGGTCCACAAATTGAAGGTGAAGTCGGTAAAATATGTTCTTCAAAAGGCCAGTCGTCATCATCGTCGTCATCCGATGGCTCTGCTTTAACTTGAATGAGAAGCTCGTCCACAAGTTGATTAGTATCCCTGAGAAATCATCAAAAATTTGAATTATAATTAAAATCGTAATTAATTTTTAAACAAAATATTCAAATAAAATAAACCCGCTGTAATAGCGACCATAATGACGCCACTGCGATGATAATATTGTGACAAATGACAGTGATGAACACTGATGCTGTCAATGAAAAATGCTTTCGAACGATATGTCAGAGGGCATATGTTTCGACATTGCAACCTTTGACCCCGATTTCTGACCCAACGAGGTCACCTTGACCTATACTGACAAACGGTTCTTGATCTACTCAACGAGGGCTTTCGAAAGAGCTAATATAATGTATACTATGTCTACGTTGAAAATATTCGACTTTGACCTTTGACCTTGGGGGTTGACCCTAGGGGCTGAAAATCAATAGACTTCTTGCCCTTGACCATAGTGACCTCCATGCCAAATTTGAGCGAAATCGGTCAACGCTTTCATGAGTTATCGTGGCGACAGACGGACAGACCGACAAACATGATAAAATCAATACTTGCTGGCGCTTCACTTTCAGCGGCGTAATAAATAACAACTATAAAAAATTTAAAAACTATATATAATAGTTTTTGATTTAAGAATAAATTATTTTCTTGTTAAGAAGTGTTTCTTTGATTTAGTGCTAATGGTTTTTAAAAGATGGCAAAACATACTTAAATAGTTAATATTCACTTTGGCTTTTAGCATGGTTTTAGTTTTAGTTCGGAATTCGAAAAGATAGACTAACTCATTATCAAAATAGTTATAAGGGAATATTTTCGATTATGTGCATTTCAGTTCAAATATAATTTTATGCATCTAACAACACAACTATATAAATATAATGTGGTATATTAGAAAATATTCCCAACCTTCTATTATGTAGCAATTTTCTAACAAAACAATGTATTTATTACCCAAAATGCTAATTTCTTGTGGTCCGTTGCCGAAAACTTGTAAAAACTGTTTAGCAAAATAGTCTTGCCCATTACTCGAATAAAAGTTTCTACTCTGAAGAAAATTTGAGAAGTACTTACTTAACTATCAAATTAACCAATCTTATTTGTCTGTAAAACCTAGATCTCGTCAAATATGACTTTTTGCTGGTTATCAAAAAATAGATTATTCAGTAATAACCAGAATATCAAGGAAATTCATCTTTCTAAGTTGAAATGCTTCCTCCGTGAGTACATAAACGCTAAAAACCCAAATAGGTGAAAACATTTAATTCGATGCAAATATTTATTTTTGTGCGAACAATTAATTCAGTGAAAACATTTAATTATGTGAAAGTGAAACCCACTTGAACGCGCCTATTGTAAGCGTAGTTTAGTGCCAAAACTGGTCACAGAAGTCAACCAAATAAGTGGTCCATTCATATGCAACACAAACAGTCAGTAAAAGTGACAATTGTCCTAGTGGCAGGTGTGCATTAAGGCAATTATGCGATACGCAGTTGTCCGAATGGCAGATATCCGAGTGCCAGTTGTCCGTATGGCAGATGTCCAGAGTGGCAGTTTTCCTTTGCGGCAGTAATTCAGACACGCAACTCGTAAGCATTTTCTTAGATTTATACTAATTATACACCATACTCTGTGCTCAATTAAAAAAATACAAACTGAAAACAGATTGCCTATAAAAGGTATTAAACATAGGGAATATATCTGTGACATTTCACTTTTCAAATTATATTCATCTTTAAATCTCAACGCTAAGACACTTGTTTTTAATTTTTTAGACCACTTTGAAATTTTTTGCCACCAATCTTGAATACCAGATTGAAAATAATGCCCCAAATTGAAATAAAAATCATTTGGAAAGCGACCCACGAAACTGTATCCATCAAAGTTTTCACTTATTACATCTTTGCCAATGTATACAGGCTTATCTTTAGCTTTGTTTATGGTATATTCAATGACTGCAGATTTCTTACAATTTGACAGGTGGGTTTCCATGTATGCGTCAATATCGTTGTCCTTGAAGTAAGCTGTGTATTTTAAATTTGGTATTTCAGAATTTTCAAGGTACCACCACACATTCTTTGAGATTTTGCTTTTTAAGTATTTTAGTTTCTTCCAATCTATGCCTGAAATACTCATCAATACCTCAAACAAAAGGTTAGACAAAAATGGGTAAGCTTCATGTTTGCTAAAAAATAATACCGTAATTTTCATTGCGGTAAATCAAGCCAGGCTAAAAACTATTTCAATTACAATTAAATCTAGAACTGGAAAACTTGATATCATTTTGAAAATTAACTTTTTTCAATACTCGTTTCAAAAAAACCACGAATTTCTGATTAAATAGCTGGAGTTACATTTTTGAGAATGTAACTTTTAAACTCTGTGAAGTTCGACACTCAAATTTAAATTATATTTTGATCAAATGTGTCAGTTCGGAGCTTGAAAATGAGTGAAGATAACTTCAATATTATGCAAACCTACATGATATTCTTTAAAATATGGTTGTAATACTCCTCTACATTTGTTCCTGCACAGAATTCCATTCCATGTTTAAACGCTAGCCGGAAGTAAAGTATTGATCAATTTCTACTAAAAATCAATATGTTCTGCTTGAGTATTGATTTATATAAAACTACAAAAAAAACTTGTCAATGGCTTTTCTCTGAACATTTGTTAGCTTTACTTGAAGTTTTATAAATTACATTGCTTTTGACATGAACTTATAATGTCTTACAAAGCTTGCATGTCCCTTTTACATATAAAAGTTACTGAAGTAATTTAGTAATGTAGTAAAAAGTACTAAAGTAAAGTAAATTGACCAGGGTCAATGAAACATTATGGTGTAACCTTTCGCAATTTTAATATTTTGTCGAATTGTTTCACGTGGTATTCTTGTTTATGAACAATGAGTAAACTTACATCTAACTTAGATATCTGTTTAAATTACAATGCACGCAATGAAACAACGCACTGTGAATTACAGCATGCTACTTTATACGATTACTTTTATAATAATTACATGTAAAGATTAAAATTACCAATAATTATGTAATTTTATTCGGTAACAATTTGGAGAGGGTGGTTTGTAGACACTCTATTATTGTGGGAATCTAGATCTAGTTTAACAACGTTTAACATTTTTTCAAGTAAAAGATGATTATTTGAAAAATGGTCCTAAAATGCTACTTAAGATTATTGAAATAAAAACTGGTATATTGTTCAGCATAATAATTATTTTTCATGGACATTTACTCCATTCACTGCACTGATAAAATTTAATTGAACAAAATTTAAAATTAAATTAAGATCGTATAATAGTTTTAAATAATTTTATGTATGGCTAATCATTTGCTATGTTTTACAGAACATAAAATTTACTTGCAAAATGAGAAAAATAAATTGAGTTGTGATTTTGAAATTTGACTCGACTTTTCCTTAGGTTAGAAATTGTTTAATTTTCCTTTTTAGAGTTCTAATGGGATCATTCCCAGAACGATGGATTCGTTTTGGAAAGGTTTCCCTTTACGTTGCCTTTACGTTCATCCATTCAACGTGGGTTTTACCCCAACAGTTTTTTGCATGAATATCAGCACCCATTTCAATCAACGATTCTTTCGCTTCGTTACTCCGACAAAAATGTAGCGGAGTGTTTCCTTCGTTGTCATGATCGTTTACTTCAGCTCCATTTCCAATTAAGTACTTGATTACTTCAATGCATTCACCATGGCTTCCTTCAGCAGCAGAATGGAGGGCAGTTTTACCCGTAGCATTTTTAGCTTGTATATTTGCTCCAGTTTCCACTAAAACCTCTGCTACAGACAACCTTCCATGCATTGCTGCATAGTGTAGAGGAGTCCGTCTATCTTCATCGAGAGAGTTGGGGTCCATTTTCAGCGTCAACAAGTAACGGACCGTCTCCACTCCTCCATACATCGCAGCGCAATGCAGTAAGCTTCCTTGCTCCAAATTTCTCGCATTGTAGTCGACTCCACGGTTCACAAGTTGCTGCAATTCATTCAGATTGTGTGCTTTAACTGCATGAAATAACAATGATTCTTCCCACCTATCATCCATGCTAATATCCACGCCAGGAATTTTAAGCAGCAGCTTCATCGCCGGTGGCAAAAGTTTAACCCTTTCCATAATGGTTGGCAGTGGATCTTTCCAATCCCAATTTTTAAGAAATAAATATTCAGCTTTGCAGTTCATCAGAAGAAATCGAACTAATTCGTGGTAATCGCTAGGTGACACGTGATATGAGGCATGCGTGGCACAATTATATTGATATTCCATCACAGCAGATAGATATGCCCCTAAATGGACCAGCATTTTAAATAACCTTACATCTAAAATATCTGTGCACAAAATATGCGGCGTTTCATTAATTAAGGTAGGCTCCTTCCTTAGCAGTAAATTCAGAATGTTTTCTCTTTCCTCAATGCTCTCCGATTGCCCCTCAACACATGTTTTCAAAAGCTTTTGGTTTTTAAATGAAACTTTGTCCAACAAATACTCCACAGCTTCAAAATTGGCTGCTCCTACTGCTAGTTTAACCAACGTTTCACCTTCGCCAAATGCGTTAATTTGGACAACGTCCAACTTAAATATTTTCGTCAAAAGGTGAATGCATGCATGCCACATCTGACCGGTTGATATTTCGATACATACTTTTAAAAGCTTATAACAGTTCTGAACTGTGAAACATGCAAGACATCAAGTTTTATCACATTTTCTCAAGGCCTTGCTCAGTAAAAGGAAAACATTGAACAATTTATGCTGACAGCAAGCACACATAATCGTGATAACTTTTTCCTTTGAAAATGAAGAGATAATCTTGGAGAACTGGATCCTAAGCTTTTCAGGAATATCGTCATTACGAAGTAAAGAGTCCAAAAAGTTAACAATGGTAGGATGCCTAAAAGAGTAGGAATATCCAACCCGGCCCATTCGCTGGCATTGAAACAGCAGCTGGAACATTGATTTGGTCTCAGGGGTCACATTCTTACTGATGTTTAAACACAGAACGCATTGGAAGGAAGAACTTTTCCCTAACTCCTTTATTTTGGTAGAAATATATTCCGCCGCAAGATATTCAGCAAATGTCCGATGGATAAATTCGAAAGTCTTCTCTGAGTATTTCTGGAGGATGCCCGCATTTAAAATCAAGGGAGATGTCAAAAGGTTGTCAATGTTCTTCAACTGGCTCTCTTTATGGAAATTTGCGTCTGGGAAAAGCAGCTTGAGAGCATGCCAAATGTGAACAGATTTGACCTTGTCGAATTTTTGTTTGTTGTTTAAAACGAGGTTAATTTTGTTTTCGATAAATTTTTGATACATTCCCGACATTTGCAATGGGACATTCAAAATTCTTCCTGTTTTTAATGAATGAATTGCTGCTTTCTCTGAATAAACCTCCGCGATGAGCTGACACAAAAGTGGGATTCCGGCTATTTCCTTGTCATTTTTTGTGAGTGAATTATTTACAGCTTTCAGACAAGTGGCAGCACAAGATTGAAGTGTTAACTGATCAGAATCTGGTTTATTATTTTTCCAGTACTGAACCAAAAAGTCGACTTGGTTTTGCTGGTTAAATGGCAAAATGTCATAAGCGACCACGCCAAGACTTCCCTCCAATGCTTGTCTCATATGAGCTCTTGATGTAATGTACATTTTTATGTTCGGGAAGCTTGCTTTGATCAATCGTAAAACCTGTTGCATCCAATCGACCTTTTCTGCTGGAAGTTCATCAAAACCATCAAAAAACATTTCAACCTGAAGTAGCCCATCCATAAACAATTGAACTAGTAGTTCTCGATTTTGCCGAGAGGGACAGATGTACTCAAACACTTTGATAAGTGATGCTTCCGCATTTAATCTGGTTTTTAGATAATCTGGAAACGAGTCTCTGGCAAACTTTGTGAGCTGGATGAACACAATAATTTTTCCAGTACATCTTTCTGTCATCTGACGAGCAATGTTTGCGAGTAAAAATGTTTTGCCCATTCCTGGACTATCACAGATGCAGACGCTTGACGATGTACAGTTCTCAGAAATTTGCTGTTGAACAAATTCATCTTCGGTCATGTAAATACGTTCGTTTTCAGAACCAAGTTGCCTTAAGAAATCAGATCCTGAAGTAGTATCTTCCAAAAGAAAAGCTTCTTCATTTGCTTCATAGTTTATCAGGTGCATTGGAACTTTGGAAATTTTCTTCAATTCAATCCTGTCTTCATTTTCTTCTAAGTAAATGAAACGACATGTTATTTTGTTTAGTTGGGATGTTGATGTGTCGGTGGATTGGGGCCTGACCAGTTCAGATAATTTGTATCTTGAAAAGGAGCTCTGGAATACGAATACGTCTGGACATTTCTCTTTGAAAATGGAAACTTTTAGCTTGATCCTGTTTGATATAAATCTGGAAACGTAATATGGGGGTTTTGGTGGTACTGAATTAGTCGCGAGGACAAACGTTTTTTGTTTTGTGACAAATGTATCGTAAATTTCCAGTTCAAGAAGACAGTCTTGAAATATTTGCTGAATGCGTCTGTAGTCTGCTGCTGGAAAGAATTCATGCATCTTAAACTGTTTCTCATGTACTTCAATGACCATATCTTTGAATTCCTCAACATTAGTTGATATGCCCAAAAAAGTCAATGGCTTGTCAAAGATCTCATTAGGCACTCTGATTAAAATGGTATAGGCTCCACTTTGTTTGGTTTCTACCAGAGCATCATAAAGTACTTTATACGAACCAATTCTCGTCTGCAATATTTCATAATACATAGAGTTTACAAGCCTCCATTTCCCCATTTTGTTTCAGCACTGCATCCTAACCCATCAATGGAAGAAACATCAAGTTAACATTACAAGTAGCACGATAGGGTAACGAGAATATTATGTGAAATTTGTGTTCACGAATTGTTTTACTAAATATAATAATACAGTTTACCTACCAGTTTATCCACATCAGCTTTGCAAAGAATGTTTTCAGCAACAAGCTTTGCCTTCAAAATAGAGTTAATTGTGGTCAGGTCAATTAACTGTGATAAGTTTTTCGTGATGTGCTCTCGTTGCCACTCTTCCATTTTATCTTAGCTGAAATTCGTAGAATTTTTATTTATATTTGTTCTAGCTGGTAAATTTTTCAGCGAGAATTTGGCTTGTACATTTGTATTTATAAGAGCTACGCAGTATGAACTGATGCAACACAAACCACACGTCAATCATTCTTATCAGTTGGATGATTGTTTAACTTGCAGTTTCATGCATGTGTAAGTGTCATATTTTAAAGAAAAACTATAGCTAGCCTTAAGTTTTAAAGTACTTTCACAATGAATTGTTTACTTGACATTACAAAAAAATCGGCTTACCTTAATCAGTAAAACAAAGCTATGAAGCAGCGACAGTAGATTGGCAAGTTGAACGAAGTTCTTAGAAACTTTCCTTTCTGAGATACAGGCTGAAGTTAAAAGCCTATTGTCTGAAAAAAATTACGTCGATAAGATAAATTATTACAACGTATTAGCATACATTTTTCACACGAATTATTTGTGAAGAAAATGATTTTGAGCAAATTTACTCTCAGCCAAATAATTTTGACTTTGCGGTTTCTAGTAAATCATTTACTTTAAGAATTACCGCTGCTCAAGGACAAACAATGAACTTACTTTATCACATTTTACAATGCCACAAATTTATAACATTAAATTATGCACTAATCAGTAAACTTGAACATATTTTCCCCCAGTTTATAATACCACAAAAATGGTAATTTGTATGCACTCCGACGAACAATTTGACAAACACTACTGTATATTTCGAATGTCGGGGTGGCAATGGCCGGAATGGAATATAAAAAATAACAAATGCGTTTCTGACATGCTATCTGTTGACTTTTTACAAGCATACATAACGGATTGAACCATCCACCTCCTTTGGAATTACTAACTTTGAAGCTGGGCTCTTCAATATTTTGGCGGCGCCAGTTTGTTTCTTTTCTCAAATCTTTTGTAAGAGCTGTGTATGCAGTTACGCTGGTCATTAAAACTTGATAATAGTGGAAAGAAGCAGAAGATTTTCCGTTTCTATCTCTTTCCGCATCCTTTACAAAATAGCGGCTCAATAATGTAAAGTAGAAAATATTTGCGTTTTTGGAAATTCAGGAAATCAAAATGCATACCTGTATTCAAATATGCTTACCAGTTTCTCAGCATCAGCGAGCGAAACAATTTTGTATTCAAGCAATTCGGCTTTTATGGTTGAATCAAAGTCATTTAGGAAAAACTTGGGACAAGTTTTTAGTAATGTGATCCCTTTGCCACTCTGCCATTTTCTAACAAAACCAACCCAACCCATAAAATATATTATTTCATAAAGTCAGCTAGTACAAAGTGCAATCACCCAATGTTTCAACATTGCGTAGTCCCATTTTACTATAAATTAACCTATGTCGTTGTGGTAAAACGCAAGAAACCTATTGCTCTCAGCCCCTTGCGTCAAACTGTAAGATCAAAGTCCAGTTAAACTTACCTTAGCATGTATAGAAATACGTATTATTATGTTTCACTATTCACTTGAAATATGGTACTATAACTTTGCGAGTTCATATTTTCTACCAACTTATTGTGCTTACATTGTGTAGGATACGATATATAGCTAATTGGCGCTTAGGTTAAGCCTAGTAAATCGTTAAAAAGATACTTTTGGGTGAAAAAAATGTGGCTTACTAACGAAAAGTAGTTTTCCTTTGGGCTTTCAATTCCTTTTGAGCAAATGTGTACTTTGTATATGTCACGTAAGAATGTGTTCACACAACGGAAACCTAAAAGCATTGTGCAGGCATTAATATGTTTAATTTTTACTTATTAAAATTGTTGTATTTATTTACTCTACGTGTCACTTGTGGCTACCACGTCAATCATAAATTTCTTTGTGGTTATTATTTTGAGCAATTTAAATTGCATATATATATGGTTCCTTAAAAAAGACATTGACACCACAATTCCATTAGAACACGTTTTTTTGGATTTAGATTCACGTTAGATTTATCATTAATAAAATAATATATGTCCACGAAACCAGTGCGATGGCAAGGATTGTAGTGGTTTTTATTTTTTGCAACGTAAAAGTTCAATAGTTTGTCAAATTTTATTGCGACACTATAATTAAATTCAGCTGGGTTAAAAATTCAATAGTGTTATTATTTGGTTAATCAACACTGAAAATATAGTCAATTTCTAATGAATTCAATGTGTACTTACATCCAGTTTTTCCTCAAGTCAGCAGTATTCTGTGGTTTTACGGAATTCCGTAGAAATGTATTCAAGCACAAATCATTTTCAAAGCCACAAAAAAGCTATTTTTGCAATATCATTTGCAGAATAAAGTTAACCACAAATTAACACCAATCCGTTCAAAATAATACATGATGATTACCATAACCACTGTTTAGCTACTGGAAGTACCAATATTCCCTTCATATCCGAAACTAAGAGTGTTTTTCTTAAAAAATGTAATAAATTTTTTGTCAAAAATTACTCGAATATCGAAGGTTATCATTTCGTTAATTATTTCAGTAAACTTCATTTATTAATATATGTTTTTATTACAATATTATTGGAATATTATTAGTTTTAAGTATACATACTTTAAATAGATAGACTTGCCCAATCTAATTGCACCACAATTTGTGGAATGCACAGTGATTAGTTTAAAAAGAGTCGGCATGAAATCATCGTTAGTTTGTATAATTTACGCCCCTCCATATGCAGCCAATGCTGCCTTTTGTGACTATTTTCGAAATGTCTGCGAATTCTTAAAATTTCAAAATTCTATGATATATATTCTGGGGGATTTTAATATCAATCTGCTTGAATCATCAAGCCTCACAGCCAAATTACACAGTGTAAAAAGGGAATATGACCTTTTTCAGTTGGTGGACTTTCCTACAAGAATCGCAACTGTAAAAACAGGCCAAACTCAAAAAACAACAAAAACTTTACTGGATCATATTTATGTAAGCTCAAATGAAAATTTAGTTTATGGTGGCTTGGAAATTGGGGGTTCAGACCATTTACTCACTTTTGTATCTTACAAAAAAATCTCCAAAACAACAGCAACCACAAATGCCCAAGAAGTTGTTAAAGTACGAAACTTCAAGAATTTTGATAGTGAACTATTTGAACAACGTTTAAGTAACACGAATTGGGACTTTCTTAAAAACGATTTAAACCATGAAGTCAATAGTGAAATTTTTGAAAAACAGGTACTGGCTTTCATTGAAGAGCAAGCTCCTGTAAAAAACTGTATTGTAAAAAACAAATCACCTCCATGGATGACGGATGTTATTAAGCAAAAAATTAAAGCTAGAAACAAACTCATGCGTCGTATTAGAAATGGGGAAACGGACCAATTGGGAAATTATAAAAGTTTAAAGAATGAAATTAACGTAATTAAACGTAAATCAAAGAAAAATTATTTTCGAACAAAATTTAGCTCTTCTAAAAGCTCAAATAATATTTGGGATCTTTTTAATGAGCTGACAAACTTTCGCAGCAAACAAAGTCCTCCAATATCCAAACTTTTGTTAGAAAATGGTGAGGATGTGGAGGACAAAACTGAAATTTCAAAATTACTGGCGAAGGAGTACATTGTTGAAGGTTCAGTAGGAAATTTATGTGATTTAAGTGAAGTTATTTCTGTGTATGAAAGTAACTATGTTCCTACTGAATTCGAGGTGTCAAGTGAGGTGATGCCTAGTGAAATTTTAAGTGCAATCAAAGGTATCAAAAAGTGCAAAGATGATATAAATTTTGTGCCTTTATCAATTTATAAAAAATATGCAGAGTTATTTGTTGTGCCACTAACAATTTTATTTGCAACAATTTTGATCATTGGAATAGTGCCACAAGTATTAAAAATAGCAGATTGCTTTCCACTATACAAGGGGAAGGGGAAATTGACACAAGCATCATCATATCGAGCTATTTTTAATATGTCCTGCTTTACGAAAATATTTGAACGTTTCTTGTATAATCGTCTAATGGCTCATTGTCACAAAAAGTTCAATGACAAACAGCATGGATTTAGAGCGGGTCGCTCATGCAAAACAGCAGTGTCACTGTTCACTGCAAGTGCACTCCAGTCCATAG
>JAQFXM010006119.1:0-13726 GCA_034693345.1 Entomobrya multifasciata | reverse complement strand
GATGACGAGTACTTCAACTATTATTTATGTAATGTGTTGCCACTCTATTTTGATCAATAAATCTAAATCTAAATCTAAATCAATGCAATCTTGCCTATTATTTGGATTAAATTTTCTACTGAAAGATTGGCAGTCGGAAGAAAAATAAACAATAACGCACGTATCAGTTTTAATTGAGTTTATTTTGACATCCTTTTTATCATTTGGTACGTTTTGGCATGTTGATAGTGAACTGCTTTCGTAATTCAGATCTATTCATGAAAGACCTCAGTTTAGTTTAGTTTAATCCAGTTATTTTTATTTTAAATATTTTCTCTCGTAACGTACCTGTGAAATTCGAATTTTTGTACAACTGAATTTTTACAGCATTCACATGTGCCAATTTAAAACTGAACACAAGAAGTCCAAATAGTGAAATGGATCCTGTCATTTTATTGATTAAAAAATCTTTCAGATTTTAAAAATCTGATAGCTAAATCTTTTTTGAACGATAAAAAATAATGGCAATTATAACTCTCAGAACAGGTCTCTGTGCAAAACTTCACTAACATTTGTGGTTTATTCTCAATGTTTTTAAGACAACTGGACAGCATTGTACAGAGCATTCAGATTAGAATTCTTGGAAAACCTTCAATGAATTTATTTGCGGCTATCAAGCATCCTCTCAGGATGTTTGCATCCTGTCACCAAACGCATGCTAATCTAAACCGCAAAATGTATTATATCAAAGTGCTTGCAGAGCTTCTATAGCAATGAGCGAAACTCACTTGGAAGCCTGATCGAAGCCTGGTTTTTTTCAAAAGTCACATCATGTACATCTGGTTCACACGAATTTGTAATCCAATGCGGAAATATCACGTATTTAAGTAAGTGGACTGGGAGGCAATAATATTGTGAAAATGTACTTTGTCGCTGCTATACAGTGACGAAAATATACTAACGAATTTGTTAAGTCTATCTGTTTTTATTAGTCGAACGTATGTTTAGTCGACCCGTAAAACTTAGTCTACTTCAGTGGAATGAATAATTAATCGACTATATATTTAGCCGATTTATAATAAGTCGACTATATATTCAGTTGATTTTTAATAAGTCGACTATATATTCAGTTGATTTTTAATTAGTCGACTGCCTATTTTAGTCGATTACAGAATCGAAATTTTAGTCTACATAATTTCCCGACAAACATTATTGTGCCAAGTCAAGTTTTCTCTAGTCATAAAAATGATACATGTTTGTAAAAAATGCCAAATCATTGAATTTTGCAAACCGAAAGAGCGCTTCGTAGACTTTCTAAATTCAGTTTTTATCAAAACGTTGACACGGGAACACTAAAAGTAATGCAAGAAGAAAAGAAACATACCAGTGCATCTATTGGATTGAAAATATCAGGTATTACGACTGGCAACTTAACTCCATGAAAAATACACGCCTATTTCAACACAGCTGAGTATACACCAAAATGAGGCTTGCGTATACAGTGCTACGTTAAAATTGGAGTGTATTTGTTATCTAGAAGACTTGGAAGGGGTAGTATTTTACCAATGGAATGCAAATTTTAGCAACGTAAACTTCTCAAGCGAATTTTAAATCTATCGAATGAGTACGATGGCATTCAGTTAGCTGACCTCACACATGATATTTCTGATAACATGATATTCGTATGGCAAGAAAAGGTATTCGTGGTTGGTTACATTTTAATGCTACTGATGTTAGCGATACTGATTTTGAAGACAATACTGCAGAAAATTCAAATGCGTCTTTATAACCACTTAGGTACTTATCATACTATGTTACCCCTGTTTGCCTTGATACTTTATGCTAACTTAAAATGTAAACTAATTGCATTACAAATTTAGCATAAACAAAAAATAGTCAGCTGTAAATGGGTGTAATCAATGCTAATGCGATTTTGTTATGCTTTGGTTAACTAAAGAAAAATTTAGTTAACATGAAAAACAGGGGGGAGAGAAACCCAGTTGTAAGGAAAATCATATACTAACAAGTTATGACAAGTCATGAGAATGAGCACAAAAATGAATGTATAAGCATCGCATTTTTTGTTCGTCCTACGCAATTGGAGCAATGGTGGCGAGTCATAAAGTTTTATTAATTTTTCTGGTGAAATAGAAAAATAAGACCTGTAGCTTCTCCACAAAAGTTGATGTATATTGACCCCTCTATCGAAATATGCAATAATTTTTTTGTCCATAAGTCAACATGTGACCTGTTTGACCCTTGCTGTCCCGAGGGGGTTTGACTCTGGAACCTGAATATCTCTAGCGATGGAGTGCTTGACCTGAAGTGTCAGCCAGACGGACAGACATAGACGGACAGACAAACAAACTAAATTTATAACTACGATGAGTTCATTCATCCTCGTAATAAGCATTCATTTAGTTAAACATTTTATTTGTAGTGTGACGTCTTGTCGAAGTGTTTTATAACTTTATGTTAGGTACTCGTCTGTATACTTTAAGAGCTCGTGTAGATGATAAATTATTCAATTGGCTTTTAAGTTAACCATAATATAACTATAACTAAAAGGTTTAAATAAGGGGTGTGCAGCTTTAATCCGGACAATATTGGCATTTAAATATTTCATACCTATAGAAGTTATCGACAGTGAAACTTATTATATTTATAAACTACGTTTTCTCTACTACAAAACTGAGTCGAGCGCAAATCAAGAAATTAAAGCATGTACAAAATTTTTGAACTAAAAAAACCTCCGATATAGTGTTTTTCCAACGGTTGAAAAGCGTATTTTTCTTTCTTATTGTCGTATTACCATATTTTCTATTAACTTATGTATTCTTTTAGCCTAATTTACTCTCTGAAATTTGAGCTTTCATATACGGTCAACATTGCATATTATGCATCGTTGTATGCATGGCCGGATTAGTAACTTGGTAGATTTGGCAGATGCCAGGGGCCCCGCGCTAGCGGGGCCCCGCGGCTTATCAAAATTCTTTTCATCAAATAGCTTTCGTTTATTTTTCTGAATGAAATACTTATTTACTTGAAATGAAACTTGTTTTATTTGTCCAAAATGTGTAATTTTCTAGCAAAATTCAAAAACTCTAATGTGCGCCAATTTGATATGATTTACGAGTTAACCAAGCATATATGTGTCGAATATTTATTGGAGTTATGTGTCAAAGAGTTCTCCCTTGCAAATAAGTTGCATTTAATCATGTGAACTTCTTAAGTTTGATAACTTTTTGATAATCAAATTTAGAATGGGAGATCTAGCAAAGGTTGCGGCGTGGAATCATATAATCAAACGAGTTTTAAAATCTTCTTAGATACTGAATGGTTTGGTTCTTTTAGGGCATTAAGAGTCGTTAAAATATAAAACTGCAACAATTGTTTTTAAATAATGACACTACTACTAAAACTAATGAAAATTTAAGTAAACCTGGCTAACGAGCTGTTTAGGCTGAAACAGAGAATCTACCAGTCTATATTAAGTTTTATACTATTTTCGATTGTCCGAAAATTCGAAAAACACTTTGGGAAAATCTGAAGTGCAAATAAAACTTATAACAAACTGCATGCTCTGCAATAATGTCTCGAATTTCTCTAAATTTGCATTTTGCCATAAATGCATCTGTTAAGTTTTAATTTATTCAAAGAATTGCAAAAAATGTAAAAAAGTCTTTAGAATATTAAAAAAATGGAAATCAGTACAGTAAATCAGGAAAGATACATAATTATTGAAAATCGTCCCCGATTTTCCAAAGCCAGACTTTCATAATCTCGTCATGATTTTCTCTTAATGTTTCCTGTAAATTTTGAGAATATGTTTTCATAGAATTTCGTAAATTCCTAAGGCTAATAGAGGATATTCATCGCAATTAATAATACGATACGATATGCTTTTTAAGTTCTGCCAAGGGCCCCGCGCAGGCTTCGTCCGGCTTTGGTTGTATGGGTAGTTTTTAATCTGTCAAAATTTTCTGGATTTTAGAGAGTTTGTTTTCAATAGATTTTTTTGAAGCTTAATTTTTGTCTCAGAGTATTAAAATTACACCATGTGTTTTGAGTGGTTAATAGAGTCATGGTGGTATTCATTTTAAAGGGCAGATTCTGCACTACAATTCCTTGCAATTTTTGGTTTTGTATGACTACTTAAAATTACATTATTCTAACGACAAAGTTTTGGGAGCTATTTTCAGCACCTTTTTGGCATTTAGCCTGTGTATCCTAAAATTTCAACCGATATTGAAGATGTTATTGTTGATTCGTAAAGTACAGAATCTGGGCATCATATATTGTACCAATAGTTAGGGTTCCTTCTATTATCAAATTTGTAAATATTCAATTAAAAATTCTAGACATCAAAAAATTTGAATCTGAAAAAACGAAAAATTAGTGTCCGTTTTTCAGTCCCAATTACCTCTAACATTTAGTGCTTCACGGATCTGTTCTTTAGTAGTTTCGGAACTTCAGAATATACAGTTTTTGTACATACCAAGTTCTTTGATGCTACCTTCGTAAGGTGCGAAATATTTTAATGCTAAATTTGTCCGGATTAAAGCTGCACACCCCTTATATATTTGCATTTGTTAAGATAAATACAAACATGATATGGAAATTTAACATGCACAAAATGCGTTAAGCATTGAATCATTGCAAAAAGCGTTTACAAAGCATAAAACTAATATTTAAAATCAAAGCAAATATGAATACAGGCTTTTTCTAAGCTCAGGTATTTTGAAATAGGAAGTTTAGTCAGAATCATGAATAAAATGGGCGGTAAAAATGTGTGTAAAAATTCTTTTTATTCTGACAGATGTCTGGTTTCTTGCAGGCCACAGAACGTGAACTATGTCTCACCGTCAACGGCTTCGAGCACCATGACTTGCTTCGTAAAATTTAGTTTAATTTTGTGCCTAAAAAAGAAAGCTTTACAATCTTGTCTGATCTATAAATTCCAATATGGCGTTTATCCATAGATTTATCGGAGGATTTATCCTTAGAGTCACGTAGTGTCCAACTGGAAGACATCTTGTCAAATTGTCACAGTTAAAAAAATATTCTATCAGAAAATTTAGAGATGTATAGATTTTCATTGTGGAGGCTTCCTTTCATTAACCAGTTTTCTTAGGATATTGAAGTGCTAGCACGAAAACGTTCTCTGAAAATAGCCAGAACAGGAAAAATATGCCTGTATTTCAAAAACGGTTTTAAAATCATATAAACCAATGTTATATGATTAAAAGACGTATATTAAAGTGAAAATAAAAATCGATAAAATACAAAATAAGTTCTAATAATAGCAATATTATTTTAACAGGACAGAACACATTTCCTTTCATGTCAGTAGAAAAGCTTCATATTCAAAGCTTATGCGAATTGATAGGCCGTGTCATCGCAGAAGCCTAGGGCTCATGGAATTCTCTGTGTTAAATACTAGTCGTCGGCTACAACGTAGTACCTAATGTCAGTGCTTACCCAGGAAGTCTTCAGGCATGTATTTAAAGTTATATGTTTAAGGTATAACTTTAAATATATGATACAAAAAGTTAATTACAATAATAGGATTTTAAGTTACATCAAAAGCCATTTGAATATTTAATGATCTACACGTGCTACTATAATATTCAAAAAAGTACCTCAAATGTAGTTATAAAACATTTTCGAAAATAGATTTTATGCTGTCCAAACTATACTAGAAGAGTCTGTCTCTATGACCAATCGACAACTAAGCGGTATAAAAAATTACCAGAACCATAGGGTTTTCCATAGTTACCCAAAACTTGAAATTCAGTTCTCACTTGAGTGAATATCGACTTTTTTAACCGAACAAAAGTTCAAACAGCATATCCTATTATATTTCAAAAACAGACGTTTCGGAATTTAAATGATGTAGAGAATACTTTTAATATCAGTTTCTGAATGAAATCAATTTCTCACAGTAAGCATAGTAACTTCAAGTTCATCTGAAGCCATTATTCGAGTGTTGATCATTAGCCTTAATTTTTTCATGTGTAAAAAAGACATAAACAAAGCCAAGCAAACAATGCACTACAGACAACATCTATCGTAGAAAGCCTTTACTTATCGAAATATTTTATGTAAGCTAATTATACAGATTTTCAATAAGAATGTTTCGGTAGAACCACATCTACCTGTAATATAACAGAACTCAAATAAAAACAACATTTGTCGAACGTTTATTTTGGATCATCCCATTCAAAAGTTGAATTCGTTAAAATAGTGTCAGTTTAGAATTTTTAGTGCTTCATCTTCAGAAATCCCTTGATTTAAAACATCAATATAACATGGAAATCTTCATTATACTTCTCTTACTCCCGTTTTTTCTGATCAACCAGTTTACCAATGGTAGTAGCACAGGAAAACCTTTCGAATACACTCTCACAACCAAGTCGCTGAGTTCAATGTCTTTATCAGATCCAATGACGAAATATTATTTACAACTATTAGACTACAGGGACCCTGGGGATTGGGAAGTATATATCCGTAAATTGATGAACCCTGATCAGCCAGCAGTAGAAAGTTATTTGAAAAACTTTCAAAGTACAACGAAGCCACCCAAAGTAGACAAAAGTGTCAGAAATTTGTATCCCATTCTCAAACACTTTATGGATGCCAGATGTCTTATTGCAGTTAATAATTTTGAAGGCATCGATATAAATCCTACAAGAGAATTTCCTTTGATTCTCAAAAAGTTTGAATTAGGTTATGGGCTGCTAACTTATGTTGATCCAGTTCGCAAGCGACCCATGCCCAGAGCAGAAATATTATGGATTCCAAAAGAAAAGGTTTCAAGTCTTAATGGCAACTTTTCCACTGCAAGACCAAAGTTTCTTAGATACGCGAAACATCGGCAGTGTTCTTTTCTAAAGTATCTCTATTCGCTTTGGTCACCAGGAACGAAGCCTCACTACTGTGTAGGTCCAAATACTTACGAATTTGTTCTTGCATCAAAGCCATGGCAATGTGAAATTCAAGTGGAATTGTTCATGCCAGACAATTCCCTTCGATTAGGGAAATATACGGAAATTTTTTACAATCACATAACTGTTGGATTTTTGGCGTATTTTAGTTCAAGGCCACTAGTTCATATTTTAATTGACACAAAAGCAGGTTTGAAAGAATACGATTGGGTGTCATTGGCTGCTTGGACGGCAAGAAGAAACGATAGGTTTGAGCAACATCACACAAATTGTATACTAAATCACATTCAAGTCATAGGACATGTCGACTGCGACATCAGATTAGATAAATTAAGCGTTACTTTGAACTGCAATATTGACAAACTAAATGTTGTTCATCTTTGTCCAGAATGTAGACACTTGGTGAGTGCAAGTAGTTTGAAAAAAGGTGAACTTTCATTTCAAAAACTTGCAATTTTAGACCAAGCTCAACAATATGTTTCCATTCCGGGTGATATGACATATAGCCAAAAACTAATGTTAGGAGGGCCATTCGCTTATTACGGCATTCGAGAATCGGAAGCATTTAAACAACCACTACACAAGATGCGTCAACTGAATCCAAGTTTTTCAGACAAAATGCACATGCTTGGATTTGTCTATGCACCTATTTTTGCAGGCCTTATGGGAAATAATACCACGCATACATCAGAGCAATTTCAAAATGCAAACTGCAAATACTTTACAAAATATCTTAAACGAACCAGCCTTATTTTGGACAGTCCGTATAAAGACTTCGATAGCCTATTAAGAGTGAACAATTTGTTTGGGAGACTGCATTTTGTAAGCTGTGGCTCACGAGGAATGGAACCATTCCCATTTGTTCAGTTCATTTCTGTTTTCCGATGGAGAGTTTGGCTTCTCATTCTGATATCCATATCCCAGCTATCTTTCTCTATTGTCAAATTGTACAAGGATGATAGTAACTTGCTCTCGTTGTTAATTTGGCCATTAAGCATATTTAAAGTTTTGGTTGAGCAAGGAGACCCGTTTCCAGCAAATTTTGACAAGACCCAACCAATGAGGCTAATAATGTGTGGCACACTTTTGGCATGCCTGGTAATCAGCAATGCCTTTAAAAGTGAAAACGTCTACAAGATTGTATTACTCAGAGAACAGATTCCCTACTATAATCTAGGTGAACTTATCAAGGATAATTTTACTGTGTACAACCGAATTCAAAGATATGAAGATGAAGAGCAAGGCATCAACTGCAACATCAATAGAAGAGAACGGGATAGATTGGAAATTTGTGTTGTTGGTTCACAGTTCCAATTTTGGAGTCGTAGTGAACTTTATGTTGATTCCGGGCGTAGAACTGACGCCGCCATATCAAATGACTCCATCCAAATTAGAAATTACTCCCAAATGCATCCAGAAGCAATCAGAGTAGCCTTGGAGCCTGTATATTATTTAAGTGACTTAATAATAGCCGGCATTGTTGATAAAACTGGTGCTGCAATGCTAGGCCAGGGCAATGCTTTGATTGAACGTTTCAAAAATATGCAGGAAAATTTAATCAGAGAGAGTTTAAATAACTGCAGTAAAACGGCTTGGGTTTTGCCCAAATATTTAGCAGATAATATAAAACGATCTCTAAAGAAGTCCAGGAAACACTCTGACGTTGGCAGCGATGCATATACATATATGGAAGTTTCGTTTGAATATCATCTTTCGTATGTTCCATCGTCCATACTTCGGCAAGTTTCCTTGATTCCTACCACTGGGATACTGGAATGGTGGCCTAAACTAATTAATGGCTCAGGCGTTGTTATGGGAAGCGAAAACACTAAACCAACGAAGCCTAACATGTCAGGAAACATTTTGGTAGTGTTCGCTTTACTTGGAGGTGGCATATCACTTGCAATTCTTTGCATGGCTTTAGAAATGTTCTTATTTAAATTCAGATTTAGGAAGACATTTAGGCAAAGCATTATGTGGATACGAAATATTATTATTCAATGTCCATACCTACGAAATAAGACTCCAAACAATTCTATTTTCATTAGCGTACAATCAAAACAAATAAAACCTAAAGATTTTCTAGGAAAGCTTTAGTAAATAGTGAGACCGAAATGTTTGGTAAGCCATACACTCAATAAATGCTGGTGTGATGAACGAAATATACAAAAAAATTTAAACATTGCTGCATTGTGATCAATATGTGCTAAACATTATAAATAAAATAAATAGACTTAGTAAATATTTGCAACAAAACAGGACATTTCCATCATATTCTAAAATGTTTTGTAATTGTAATTTCACGCATGAAATTAATGTTTTGAGTATGCTCGTTTAAATTTAATGTAAAACTATGACAGCAAATTTATTCTTTTAATACATTTGCATTCTTGATAAAATATACACTAATGTTTTACTCTACTATGCTTTGATATGAGAGATATTCATTTAAATATGTGAACAACAGTTCTGAACGTAACTATTAGTATGCAGGATAGCAATTTAGTTAAGCTAAGTAAGCTAAACCAGGAAATCTCTGTATAAAGTTCGGACGAGAATTAATAAAAACAAGTAGAAAAAACATATGTTTCTTCTGGAGTCTCTTTTGTGGAAAACTTTCAGCTTCGAGTTTAACAAATCAGTTTGAATAAAGCTTTCTCTAAGTTTGAAAAATACCATGTAAACATATTTTACATGATTTGTACTACACATGTACCATGAAATTTTTGTAAATTATTAAAAACGAACTTTTGTGAAGTATTGTTTTTTCTGTCTGTATTTCCTCAACCATCAAAATTTCCTTATGTTTTTACTTGTGCAGTTTGTAAGGAATATCATTAAGGTACTTATTATAATCATCTTACACAACGGCTTGTACAATTACTAAATTATTCAAATAATTTTCATTTTCAAACAATCTTCGACTTTGTTATCACAACAACATAATATGTACTATAAGATGTACTATAAGGAAATGGTATGTCGAATTCTTAACAACAATACTAAAATGATCCTACCACCTTTTATGTATCATGCGGTATCATGATATACGTTCTCATTGCAAATAGTACGAAATCATTGCTCGATTTGGTGATTTCTGTTAGGGGTTTAGTAACCGCATGAAATTCCTCACAAAATACTGCAGATCTCATTTGACAGAGGGAATTAGTAAGAGTTCAAACAATTGTATGGACGGATAAGGATGTAATCGTACACCTACACTAGCGAATCAATTACGAGTAAAAATTTGTTATATTGATCAACTGAACAAAACTTGAAGCATAAGTAATCCGTAGAACGTTTTAAATATTTTTAATTCACCTCGGAACTCATATGTCTGTTACAGGACTGGTGCTTGTATTATCTGGTACCATAATTAAATGTTATGTTTAGATGAATATCAAGGTTTTGTTTCAAATAGGTCAACATAAATGTGAATTTTTGTTGGTGGTATATTAGATTGTCGTAATCGTCATCCGTTGTTTTTAAGGGTTTTGAAGAACTTTAAATTAAATGATCATTTCAATAATTTCTTCATGTATGTTTGCATTTCAGGCTTTAATTTTGCTGAAATTGTGTCCGCTAAATATAAATGCATTTGTTCTTTTATTTTTTAAGGGGAAGAACAATTTATTATACCGGAAATGTTTGCCAATTGTGGGCATCACATACAATAATATTATACAAGAGTGCCAATTTGGCTACAAGTGTAAATTAGGGCTATTAAAAATTGAATATATTTATTAAATTCAATTGCTTTCAAAATCACGCTGATAATGCGTTGACAAAATACAGGAATCTCATGGACAAGAAAGACGCATTACGAATGGAAGTTAAACGCATTGAGCGGTGAGCAATATAAGATTTAAGATTGTAGTGAAGGAAGGTGCTGTTGCTTAATTGTTTTGGTCAACTGCAGCAGCTACATATGTACAGGCTTATGATTGACTCATACAGGGTTTCTAAGACGACAACTATTTAAATGTTAATGGTGTATTTGGCTTGGTACTATTGTCATTTTGAGATGGAATTATGAATAAATCATTTTCGTAAAAAAACAGTCGTATTAATTATTGTATGAAACCGAGCTGCTAAAAACAAGATAGCTTTACCAGTGCGTGAGAACGTTTTGAAAATGGTGATGGACGATGGCACTGTTAAGCAAAATTCTGAAAATTTTCTGCCTATGGCATCGATAGCTGAACAGTATGCAGCACCGTTTGTTCAATATTGGAATGTGAACATCATTGTTACAACACTTATCATCCTGGAATTTATCCTGGCAAATCGTTTGTAGTATTTCTGTGTTAAATGCATTCTTTATCTAAAATCGTTCTTTAAAATCAGCTTAGTTTTTGAATAACGAGATGTTGGTACAAATGTAATAAGTTATGAAAGCCCTGAAATGTTCAACGTTTTTTACAAACCATTTAAACAAAATTGATCAGTTAGTCGTATGCATAGAAAAAATGTGATGTCTAGCTACTTTTATGTTGTGAACATTTTGATATTCGTTTTTTAAAATGGGGTTCAAGAAAAGGCATACAACTTACATCCAAACAATTAAATCAAATGTTTTATTGCAAACTTGTTAATTTCACATTGCAAGTGAGAGGAGTTCATCAATATTCATGGTTCATGTAGAACTATTTTCTTTTTTTACTCGAATGATTAAAAAATACGGTTTCAATGCATGTTTTTTGGTTTTTTGATGCATGAATTTTTAAACCATGGAATAATTATGGTCAGTGAAAAAATATTTCAAATCTGCAGGTTGGAGTTGGTCAACTGTTCCAAATAGTATGGTTTGGGGAAAGCAGTCAAGTCAACTTCATGTCAGCAAAAACATGCCAAGTAATTGCAAATTTAATGTGATGCTATTAATGAAAATGGCTTGTTAATGGTTTCATATAATTGATTAAACAATTGCTAACGTTTACTTAATTTCTTTTGAGAGATTCTTTCTTTTGCTTTACAGTATGGGTAAAATGACGTGCCATAGAAGTGGTGTGTCTAATTTTAATCGTTTCCGTGAACTACCTATGTTACAACCTTAAGATTCCATGGACTAAGGCTGTTTGAATAATTTCTCGGTTATCTAGTTGTGCCAAGTTTTCTTGACTTTCGTCGATATTGAAATATTTGAGGCATTGATGTGGTTGTACCATTGTTTAATTTTGAAGGAAGATGATGTTCTGCTGGCTTTTTATGAATTGGTATACCATCTAAATTTGAAATATGTATACGAGATGCTGGTTTTTGCTCCAACCGACGCATTTGATTAATTACAATTCCTTCAAGAAGATCTTGAAGTTGGATCCTATGAAATGGTTCACGTGTTGTAGTTGTTTGCGTTGCAGACTTTCTATTTATTCGAAGGTTTTGAAGACGTTCAAGCTCTTCGTTAAGCTTACCAAGAACTTGGTGCTTTTGGTAAGGCTTAGATAACGTTATTGTGGGCATTTCTAATGTACTTGGAATTTCAGTTGCAATAGTTTCGGTTTTTCGTTGGGCCTTTTGAAGTAATTTTGGTGTTGTGGTGGTCGGCGTTTCAGCATTGGTTGCAGACTTTCTATTCATTCGAAGGTTTTGAAGGCGTTCAAGTTCTTCGTTAAGCTTCCCTAGAACATGATCCTTTTGGGAAGACTTAGACAATGTCATTGTGTCCATTTCCTGTGTAGTCAGAGTTTCAGTGCCCTTTAGAGTTTCGGTTTTTTGTTGAGTCTTTTGATATGGTTTTGGTGGTGTTGTCGTTGCAGCAATGGTTGCAGTCTTTTTATTCGTTCGACGGTTTTGAAGCCGTTCAAGTTCTTCGTTAAGCTTCCCTAGAACATGATCCTTTTGTGACGACTTAGATAATGTCATTGTGTCCATTTCCAGTGCAGTCAGAGTTTCAGTGCCCTTTAGAGTTTCGGTTTTTCGTTGAGTCTTTTGGTATGAATTTGAAGGCGTTGCAGCAATAGTTGAAGACTTTCTATTAAGTCGAAGGTTTTGAAGCCGTTCAAGTTCTGCGTTAAGCTTTCCTAGAATTTGGTGTTTTTGTAAAGGCTTAGATAATGTTATTGTGGACATTTCCATTGTTGTGGGAATTTCAGATGCGAAAGTTCCAGTTTTTCGGTGGATCTTTTGAAGTAGTATAGGTGTAGTGGTTGTTGGCGTTGCAGAAAATCTTGTAGACTTTCTATTCATTTGAAGGTTGTGAAGGCGTTCAAGTTCTTCGTCAAGCTTTTCTAGAACCTGATTCTTTTGGGAAGACTTAGATAATGTAATTGCGTCCATTTCCATTGTTGTCAGACTTTCAGTTGTCTTGAGAGCTTCGGTTTTTCGTTGGGTCTTTTGATATGGTTTCGGTGTTGTAGTTCTTGCCGTTGGAGCAATATTTGCTGACTCTCTATTCATTTGATGGTTTTGAAGACGTTCAAGTTCTTCGTTAAGTTTCCCTAGAATATGCTGCTTTTGTAATGGCTTAAATATTGTGATGGTGGTCATTTCTGTTGTTGGCATTTCAGTTGTGAGAATTTCGGTTGTGGTCAGAATTCCAGTTGTCACAAGAATTTCGGTTGTTGTTGGGATTCCAGTTTGGGTGGGCGTTTCAGTTGTTGTCGGAATGACAGTGGATGTCGGAATGCAAGTACATGTCGGAATGCCAGTGGATGTCGGAAGGCCTGTGGAAATCGGTATGCCGGTGGATGTTGGAGTGACAGTTGAACTCTGTATGTCAGTGGATGTCAGAATCCCAGTTGTTGTTGGAATGCCAGTTGATATCGGAACGGCAGTGGATGTAGGAATACCAGTGGATG
>JAQFXM010006118.1:0-13729 GCA_034693345.1 Entomobrya multifasciata | reverse complement strand
TTTCATAAAGTGCACATAAATATATTAAATTAAATGGTGGTTGGTCTTGGATGGGTGGTGGTGTGTGGAGGTGGTTTGGTAGAAAAAGGAAATCAGAAAGTAGAAACCATGCTGTTTTTATTTACACAGACTTTTGCATAGATGCTGCAGACTACCGACCCGACAAAGAGAATTTCCTTGCGAAAAGGGGAAGACATTATTAAAAGGCATGTTTACGATTCATTTTGGTTCTTTCTTACAACAAGTGACACAGATCACAGAAAAGGCTTTGTATGTTTTAAAAAAGAAGACTTTTTCAAGCGAAGAAGGCAAGGAACTCGCTTTGCAACATGAGAAAAGATGCAATGGTTATGCTGCAGCTCGAGTAACGTCGGGGTCCAAAACACACGCAATTTTCTTGCTTTAAAGCATGAATGGAAGTGAAAAGAAGGCATGGCATAAACACTACAATTGTCGCAATATTTCCTCTTTTCCTGTAATGGATCTTCATTTCATTTAAAATTCCTCTAGGGGAATTCTTATTTGTTTTCTTGACACTACTGTATATAATATGCGTTGCGATTGACAGTATGGACGAGAATTATCTTCTTCCACGACAAATCTGCAAGAGGAAGAAGAATTTTTTAACGGTGTTCAGATACACAAAATATACTTCATTTTATTGGATTTTTATATGCTTGTATATATTTTGTTACGACTTACGACCTGGCAAAGGCAAAACTTATCCATCTTATACGAACGTTTAAAAAATAATGATATGTAAAATACACATAAACAGATAACCATGTAGCCCATTACAATATATCATAATTTTTTGAAAAATGGAACAAGAACAGATTTCCTTGCAAGTTTTTATGACGAATTTTGATGGTTTTTCAAGTGGATTTTGAAAACAAACTACCATATTTTATGTAAATAGCATCTAGTATACATTTAAATAGCAAATTCAGGAGTGAACATTTAACTGCCAGTAAAACATCCTGATCATATAAAAAAGATATATTTTCCGACCAACAAAATTTATTTATTTGTTTACCAAGGAATGTTTGATGTATGTACCTTTATCTTTACCATTTAGTCAAGGCTATTATGTAGTATAAAAAGTATAATCATTATGATGACGATGATGCTTAAATATTGAATTACCTTCGCAAATCCCATCTACCCACACTTCCTTCTTTAGCTGTCCTTTCCAGCGAAAAATTTGAGGAATTTATGGTGAAAATGGGAAAATAATGAAGAGCTATAAAATTTATCGCTGTTGTTTTTCTGTTTCCCTTTTCCAGACACTCTACAAGGCCAGAAAGCATCACAAAATGTTGGAAAGGAAATCAGCAGGGTATCCAATGTCCACTATTCCACAAAACGGTGAATCCCAACCCCTCTCACCAAACAAGGGAAAGCCCACAGAAAATGGAAAGCTAAACTCCCTTCGTCGCAAGTCATCAGGAGCAGCCACAAATGGGCGGAATTCCGTAAGAAGTTCGATAAGAGGTGGTGGCAGTGTGAGCACACCCGGTGAAGAACGACCTCCACTTTTGGGATCTCATCAGCAGAGAAGGCAAAATGGTAGTGTTTCCAGCAACCAATTAATTCTTCCCAGTCCAAATCACATTCAAATCCCAAATGCCGACGGTGAGTATCCCACAGTACCCCAGTCAGGTCCCAACAGTCGACGATGCTCTGGTGAAAGTAGTGGAGAGTCCAAAAGTGATCATCCCCATCACAATGGCATGCGAAGATTTACAAAAGGGTTTATCCGATTTCCCTCCATGCGACGACCCTCCACATCCCGTGGGAGTAAAAGCTGCAAACGTTCAGATCGGACAACAAAAATGTTGGTGGCTGTATTGATCTTGTTTCTGGTGACCGAATTCCCCCAAGGCATAATGCACTTTTTGACGGGATGGTATGGACCAGAATTTTTCCGATGTTATTACAACACCTGGGCTGAAGTTTGGGATATGTTGGCACTCATCAACAGCGCAGTTAACTTTATCTTGTATTGCTTCATGAGTAAACAGTTTAGGACGCAGTTTAGACTGTCATTTAATTTGAGGTGCTTTCATAAATACAAGTTTATGGGAGTGAGCGCTTGTAATAATAATCAAGCTACTGTATCCACAACGGTCTAAAAATATGTATGATGAAAAGAAGAAGTAAAGCTCACAATATTTGGTCTCTTGGCTTTAATGATGATTATCATCATTTTACTCACGCACACACAATAAATGTACAACAAGCTATTTTACTAGAACTGAAGAAAAAAATATCTATCTGGTCTCTGGCGGTCTGGTAATAATGATGTTGATGATCATGATCTTGGTTTGGTCTTATTATTTTTGTGTAAAAAGATAGGTATACACGTTTTCTACATAATTAGAAGGAAAAATACATGGTATACCTAACATACAGGAAACTTTTTGTCGGGAAGTAAGCATCTCTGATGGCCTCTGGCTTTGACCTGTGTATCCTGCTGAAAATGAGCGCGTGTTTAAACATTTAAGGCTATTATAATGAGTATTTGTACGTAAAAAGTCATTAGTACTATGAGCTAACTATAATAATATGTAGGAAGAATGTATGTAACCTTGTTTCAGTCGAAAACAAAAAAAACCTACAAAAAATAAGAAATGAAAGCTGCAGGTCATTTGGTAGAGAGAAAAAATCATTTCCTTTTTAATTTATGAAAAAGAGTATTTTAAGGTCTATATAGTCTACAAGGTACATATACAAAAAATTAAATGCAGAAAATTATTTTAGTTCACGTAATTCTTTACTTTTACCACCTATTCGCACAGCAAGTAAAAAGCCTGTTATTGCATTACATATATTAATATGTAATTTTCTAAAGAAAATTTAATAACAAAAAAACAAGGGTATCTGGTTAAAAAAAGGAAAATGCAATTTCCCGTAAAAGTACACATTACAACAATAGCTTTTTCTACTGCAATTTCCGTTCAAAATTAGAAAAGGGTTATTCATGTTGGAAACTATATTCATGTTGGAAATACACTTTACTGTGTGATTTTTGTGGTATCTATCAAGCAGTGCTTGATAGATACCACAAAATGTTTACTTGGTCAACTGGGATTCAAAGATTTTAAAAAGTGGACGTGCAATGCAACGTTTACGTCTATTTTAATGATAGATAATAGCCAGCTGTTAACGAACACAATTATAAAAATGCAAATGAGTGTGCTAGGGCTATGCTATGGCTATGACTGTTCCAAAATAAAATATTCTTAATTAACAAACGAGTAGACGCATATAATTATCTATTATGTCAAATCAGAGTATGCAACTTATTAATTTTTTAAAAATAGGGTTGTCTACTGGGAATTGGATATATGACTGGACAAACTACAACGAAAGTACTTTTCCATAAATCGCCATATGAAATGCCATTTCATGGGGAACATATATTATGTATGAATTAATTAGATATTTTGTACTTTCTCTCTTGCTATATTTGCAATTTGAAAGTACATGTAATCGGGTTAAGTCATAATATAAAACACTTATAAACATGTAAAGAGTATGAGTATGACTTTACTCGGAACTTGCTCTTTATATTTTTCATGCAAATTCAACAACGCCACATCACATCCCGCAGAGATTTTAATTATTGTCATGAATTACTTTTCTGTTAGAGTTGAGCAAGAAATTCATAAATATTAAAGCTAAAGTTGTGCAAGGTTCTAGTTCTATTCAAATGAAACTTGGGCTTTTACATGTATAACTTCACTTGGTTCTTCGAAGACGATATTTGGTAAAGTCATTTGAATGACGACGATATGATCAACGTGCATAAAAATACGGAGAATGTAAAAAAACTGAAGAATAAATGAAAGTAGTTGAAAAAAGGTTATACATATCTAAGAAGGTTTTTCTTTGCTTTACAATAAGAGATACTTTCCTAGTAGAAAAACTTAAAGTGTGAAAGGAAATAGAGGATTTAATGAGATCTCTTTTAAAGTTTTTCTAGTATCTTTACACTTTACTTTGTATTTGTAGTGTATGGAGAGCTTGTTTCTTTAGTTCATGACAATGACGTATTATGCAAAGTTTAGAGGAAAGTATGCAGTTGTATGTCGGGTTAATTAAAATCCAGACATAAAGGTAATATATTCAACCAGATCGAACCAGAAAATTTCCAAAAATAAAATACGTATGACACAATTACGAATTACCTGATATATGCGTGTGCATCGTGTATCTAGAGTAGGTGGTATTTGTTATGTAACCTTTTCAATGTTCGCCCACGCTATCGAGAAAGCTAGAAACGAATATTTCAATATTTATCTTAAAAGGCTAATACGGATGTGTCGTTTTAGTAATTTTGCATGTGGCTTGTATGTGTTTGAATGCACAAGTGTTCATTGCAAATTACCTTATAACCCGAAACATTTAGAGGCAAGCACTTTTAATTGGTAATTTAGACATATTTAATCTTACCAATATACGTGTTATACATGTATTTATGTATACCTACTGTATACACAAAGAGGTTTAAAATTTATATTTACAGACTCAAACAAGTATACGCAATTAAACTTAAGATTAAATCGATAGTATACCTAATCTCTTGATTTCTACCTTCATTTATTAAAACCAATTGAAGTATTTCGTATCGGAAGGTAATTTAATGGATAAAGCTAAGTAAGCCATTTTAGGATATTTAAATGCTCTCTCAATTTTGCTATTTTTATCATAAATCAAGGCAGATACTATCAACCAAACCAACCAGTTTTATCCAACCATTGTAGTCCTTTTTTGTAAAACAGTCAGTAAATATATATCAACTATTACAATGTACATAATTTCTTAAATCACAATTAGGATAATAACACAAAAAATCGTAATAGTAAATAAAAAGTTGTAAAAAATCTGAAAATTTATGGTTGGTAACTACAAGATGCTTCTAGAAAAAAAAATTCATAATTTACCAAACAAATCATGCAAAAACAAGTTTCGTAAAGCCAAACACCTATACACATACAGCATGTACAATTTGGTACCAATTTTTCATTTTTGCGTATTTTCAATACTAATATAGAAAAAACGTCATTTGCCGATATTTCCCTATACGTATAGGTTAACAACTTCTGTAGTCAATAAGTAGAAATGAAAAATAAAGGACGTAAAATTATGTTCTAGAAAACTTCTAAAACTTTCATTCTTCTAGAAAGTGTAAAACTAGACTCGAGAGGAAACTGAAGTCATTTTATGCGGGGTTATTGCATAACGGAACAATGAAAGGTTTAGATCTAATCCAGAATTTTCCATGAACTTACACTTCCATCCAATTTGTACCTAAATAACTGCATTTACCTTTTTCGTTTATGTTTTTAAAAAATATAGATAAAAATCAGAAGTATTTGTTGATTTTACTTGTCACAAACTATTACTTTATTTTCTGTGGTAAACAAGAAAGTTAAACACGACAAAAATATGTTTTTTACGAAGTTAGGAACACGTGGATATACATTTACATTCAAATAATTATGTGAGTACGTACTACGTACAAATATAGTATAAATATGTACGCATGGAAAGATGTGATATATTTTGACTATTAAGTCTATTAAACTTTATTATTATAGTTCCGATAAGCTATTCTGGTTTCCGGTTGACTAGCTCATGGTTTGGGTGCATGTTTTATGCAAAGTAAATACATAAATCTCCAAGAGAATCGTTCAAGGTTTGTAGTGGAACCACTTCACAACACGACATCACAATAATGGCAAACTAGAAGGTGGTTGAGGAGAAGAAGAGGAGAGCAAATATTGTTACGCATTTTAAATGTGTAGGAGTACCATGTGCATAGCTCATTGAAGTATTGTAAATACCGATGCATAGTAAAAGTCAGACGGGATTACATAAATATAACGGAACTGCTTCTGCTGTTTTTCAAAAATAAAAGTTGAAATGGTTCGTTTACAATCCGGTCGGATAGGCTCGTTCATATTATCATATTCGCTTAACTGTAACATATGTGGAGATGTATACAAAATCTTTTATGCGTTTTGGCTAGGCTATATTTCTCAAAGTGTCGAAAATTAAATCATGTAGAAAACAACATCTTATTTTACTATGAATAAATATGAAATATATGAGACGCAGGAATTTTTATGAATTTTATTATCTTACAGTGGAATTCAGTTTCGAAGATGTGTAATACACGCTGTTATGTGGTAGTGTGGTGAACTTGGGCATGAAATAGTAAGTTAGGATCGCATTTTATGGCAATCTTTAAAATAAAGGGCATTTTCGATCTGAAAAGAACGCTGTAGATTCAGATTCCATACTTGCGATGTGTTATAGAGTGATATTCTGGTTTAAGCTGTTGTTGGGGCTTATATACCCATGAATCATGGTGGGTTGGCATGTAACGTTCTTGGAAATCAGAAACATTCTGCTTTCTCTCAAGGAAAATAGCTTTATTAGAAAAATAATTGAGAAATGAGTTTTAAAAGTTTTTAAATGAATTTGGGTCTTTAATTTATTATGCTATTTTGAACTGTCAATAGCAATCATACGCTCATAATTATACAAGACACCTTTTAAATTCAAAACAAGAAATAAATTAGCTTGTATAATGTGACAGAATGCCAATTAATGTTGAAAACAAGATACTTAAAGTAAAACGAAGTGGAAATGTAAAAAAGAGTTCATCTTTCAATACTTTTTGCAGCTTTTCGAATTACAAACGAGGTTGTAGCGTTTTTAAATAGAACACTTAATGAGTCAGTAGAGCCAAGAGTTTTATTTGGTAGACATTCTACCATTTTTTCCCTTTGGAAATTGTCGTTAGACACTTGGCTGTTGTAAACCTGAAACTATTCAACAAAGTAATACTACAGATTAACGTCACGTACTTCAAAAGACTTCTGTGATTATGTTAATCTTGTAAAACACGTCAACTGTAAACTGATTCTGTTTTAAAAGAGAAAGCATATTTCATGCTTGACAAGTCTAGTTGGTACTTTGGTAGTTGGGTTTACATAATAATAGACTATGCAGATTTTAATAATGATACTATGTTGTACAGGGGAAATAGTATACACAATTCAGTGTGTGAATTATTGTGACATGGGCTTACTATTTTCCGAGAGAAGAATTACATTGATATAGGCAAGCAGTGCAATAAAAGTGACAGGTTCTCAGTATAACTGTTGTAATATATGTCATCTATTGTGTTTGACTGGATTTAGGAAGGCAAATACCATGTAAAAGTGGCAGTTTCATGTAATGTGCTGGTGTCTCATTATGCTTTTGATGATAATCTAGATCGCTCTTTTTGTGGTAGAAGAGCAAAGGAAGGAAGTCAATTGACAGAGGGAGAAAATTATTGCTTGTATTTATTTCGTTTTCACCGGATACTTGAACCATTCATCTTGCGAATAAGTAATTTGTCATGTAGAATTGCATAAGGTGAGACGGGATTCTAGAAACGTTTCATTGGAATTTGATCATATCTACGATAAAACTCTGCAAATATTGCAGCTGGGGCAAACTTGAGTACTTAGTGTCCTTCGTGTGGCTAATTAAAAAAAATGAATTCCGAAAATAATTTGAAATATAGACAAATTGATGACACAATCTAGTTCGAATTCCATTTTGTATGTCACTTTAATTTCCGCTGTGTGTTTCCATAACATTCATAACAGATTGGTGGCGTAATAGCCGGAATGTTTGAAAGCAAGTACCTTTTACATGCCTCTGCTGTTTCGAAATTAGAGTGTCTTTTTATCTCTTTTTGCAAAATCCTCATCAAGACATTTTCAAAATCATTTCCTGGAAAAAGAACGTGTCTTTAGGCAAAGGAAATGATACAAGTACTGTAAAATGACACGCGCTATGACTGCAACAATGTTGTAAGTATGGGTTAATTGTGTACAGGAATACGTTTAAAAAAGGTACATGGCCGACTAATAACGCTGGAAATTACGCAAGTTATTATATTTCTCACGTTTTTAGTATATTTTGAACTCTGAAGCTAAACCCAAAGGGCTTATAGTTTTGAAATTGTTTATTTTATTGTTGACTTTAATAACGTAATCGTGATGGTTTTGAGGGAAGTAACGTTACAAGTTAATTGTCAGCGATGCTTTTAGCTATTCCAACATGTTTGTTTATCGTGAAACATTTATTTAGTAAACAATAGTTGGTAAGTGGTGTAATTGGCAGGTTCATGTAATCAGATTTTACATGTTACATGACTGTGAAAGCTAGTAGTCTCTTTGTTCTGTCCTTCAAGTATAGCGTAGTCGAAATAACCCTGGAAATTGTTGGCACAAAGTTCAAAGGATTTTTGTACCCAAAAGTACTCTGCTGATGCCCTTTAAAAATCATTTTAAAATGTACTTAGCATAATTCGTAATTGAATTTTTCTTTTAAATCATAAAGCTTATTTTTTAAACTACGTGCGGGTTAACTGTTAATGTCATGATTAGCGTAGTCCGATTACAACATGATTGTATTGACTTTTAAAAGAAAAATATAAATATGGAGTATGGAATCTTTCACAGAATAATTTTGGTGAACTGAACCTTAATGACCTGACTGGTGTTTATCATGTGCAAATTTAAATCTTCGATTGGAAAAGAGTAATATTAAGGCGGAAGTCGAAAAAAGAACACTTGATTCGGTATCAAAATTGATTTGGCCTATGATCTATTTCACTGTAAAAGCACCAAATGACTTTAAAATCTAGAATCGTATAAACCAACCGTTGTTAACCACATATGTAAATGCTGTATTTCATTTTATAAGGGGGATGTATTCTGGGAAAAAGGATTTTTATTAGTGTCTTCTATAATAATAAAGCCAACAAGAAACGTATCGATTCAAATCGCCCATGGCGACACAAATAAATGAAGCATTCAACGAAAAAGGTTAATTATATTCCTATTTACTTGCACATTATCATACATCCACAAATTATGGAGCGTTTTTACTTTCCATTACCATTAATATCGATGAGAATTTCATGTATGATATAATATATAGCCTGTTGATACCGTATTTTATTTGCATAATATTAGGCTGTCACATAAATCTTCTGGCTAGGTTTTTGACCGAATATACAAACGTAAGCAGAATTCGGATAAAAAGTATACTAGTTGACCGATACGACAATTAATTATGAATCAATTATGCGTCATTACAAGACAGCGAAACACCTGTTCATAAAATGCAATTTATATTGTGTTCATCTTTAACTGAAGTTAAACACTTAGAAAATAATTTTGTAAAATATCTGGTCTACAAAATTAGATTCCTAGTTACAGCCACTTGGAATCAGCTACCGATGCACAACATAACACCCAAGAAACATTATCGATTTGATTAATTAACTAATTTAGTGTTTTTATTATGAATTCATTTGATTCCTAAATAAAACGATCTCATTTTCATCAGCATCTACACTACACTGCCGAAATGTCAATATAATTAGTATTATTCTAATTTTAATGGTAACAGGTCGATACAATCTAAATTACCTTCAATACATTCATCTTTACGTTGGGTGTGGTGCTCTAACTGTGTCCGCCATAGATCAAAAGCATTCTTTGTAAAACTACGTCATTACCTTGCACATTTAGAGTCTAGATCACTCACTGAATAAATGATTCGATAAAAGTGACTTATTTTTAGTCTCCAAAAAACTCATTTATGCACCGCATACAACCAAAATGCATAATGGATATGGTTTCTTGATGCCCTAACGGTTTTTTTGTAGAAAACTTATGAATTCATGAATACGATAAACATTTTCTAAATATTTTATGTCCTGTGCAAAGTATATGAACATAAATTGATGCGTCTGTCCACATACTTTGTCCTCAAAACAAGTTTGGTAAACGAAGTAGAGAAATTTGTCCGCGTCATTATCACTAACTGAATTAATTTTACATTACATAATTGTATGACAAGGTGTTTGGCTAAACGAAATATCATATTTGCGAACATCCATAAACATCTGTTTGTAGATTACATCACTCATCGAAAACCCCATAAAAATTACTTTGATATTAGAAGCTTTACGAGTGCTTATAAAACGGAAAGAGAAAGTGTTTTTCGAATAATGATGATAAATAGCATAAAATTTTGTTATTGTTACTTAATGTTTCAAAGCAATTAGGTTAATTACGCATTATCTGTGTGTATATTAGAGCCAGACCGGAAGTAAATACATTAGGTAAACAATCTCTCTACCAAGTAGGGTAAAAAATACATAAATGCAAAAGAAAAGGGAAGTGAAAGTTGTAAATATAATTTCTAAAATTATCCTTTAAAAAATATTTACTTAAGTTATGTATAAGCAAAGCATATTTACATTGTACACTACGTACCTAGATACGAAGTCTCACAATAATTATGACTAAATGTAAAAATTAGAAATAACTTTTCCAATTCAGAGGTTGTCTCTGAGTGCGCGTACATACCGTTGTCAGATGTAAAAATCATGATGCATTTGTATTTTCAGTAGAACTGTATGTTTTATAGAATAAGTTATCCTCAACAAAAAGCCAACAAAGTATTAAAAAATATTGAATAGGTTTAGCAATTTATTCTTTAGATAATTCTTACAGATAATGATTTTAGAATTACATAGAAATGTTAAGATGTAATTATATTTGTAAAATTACTTATAAAAAATGAAGATTGTGATGGAAAAGTAGCTGACAAAATTGAACTGATTGATGATCATGACTTGACATGATGATTTGAAAGATTTACTTATTTTCTCTGATGAAAAAATGATTGATTATAAGCTTATGTATATAGTAGCACGTAAGTATTTATACACGTATAAAATATATAGCAATTTATAGTCATAATTTATAGCTAACAATAATAGTAGACTTGTTTTTATCATTTTATTTTAATCAGAACTTTCACCACAATTATTCATTAAAGCAGAAATGAACAGGAATATAATTAAAAGTTTGCCCATTTTAATTGTATTGATCCATAATCTGCTCATAACAACATGCATGTGTATGAGTCTTATCCAATTATGTATCTTTTTGCTCCATTTTGTACCAATATATAAGTAGATTATAGAAAAAATATTATTCAAGAAGTTAATACACTTTGTTCAGTATTATTTCTACTTCAAAAAAGCTATTATTCAAAAAGGCTTACAAGATGTAAGGTATCTCTGTATATAGGTATGTATGTACGTTATTATCAGAAACGTCATAATCAGCAACATCGAAATTGCAAAATAGTTTGTATGAATATATTTATGTATGGCATTTTTTCTAGAAATTAAATACATTTTTTGTTGACGCCCACGTCTTGTGGGTTTGGTTGGAGTGATTATGACAATGTGCATGTGAGATGCGAATGGGACGAGATGATTGATACAATATATTAATGTACCTTTCACATAAAATGTAACAAAAAAGTATAAATTTATTATGTATTTAGCTATTAAACCGAGAACTATTTATTATCGTAGAAAATTGTATACACCTAAATATATCACCGACATCAGAAGAAGAAGAACACAAGTCTATATTATATTATCATTAAATCAAGTAGGTATATTAAAAGTTAAGTAAAAAATGTATACATATTATACAAACGTACATTACATAGTTTGATGTATAAAAAACAGAAAGAAGAGTGAATATAAAAAGTGATGAAAAATATATTATTGATGATGATAAATTTGATGAGATGAAAATATAGAGAATTATGAATAAAAAATAAGTACGTAAACTAAAAATTCTATATAAACGTAAAACAAATTTGTGTTGTTATTCGTGTAACATTTTTTTCTACGTCTTTTCTTTTTACAAGTTGCATTGCATTCAGATTCAGATATAAATCACGCATAAGCCATGTGAACAAAATCACTTAGTTCATGTTACTCTCCCTATTTTGTAAACACTTGAGAAATTCTTTTGCTAAAGTGACATGACGTGACTTGGTCAACACGGTTCGGAACTTGAAACATGAGGATGGGATAATGGGAAACACTTTACCTTTGGGCATTTTATGTTTATGGCATGGCATTTAAGTGAAAAGTTTGTTTGCCTTAAATATCATCACTGCATTGCATCGCACGGAGTTTGGGAAAGGTATGCTCAACAAGTTTTGTGGGAAAAGGTTTTTAAAAAACTTTTGGTTACGTTACCACTGTGGCTGTCCCTTGGCTTATGGCTTTCACTTTGTTGACGTGTCCATGTTTTTATGGTCAACTGTACAAAAAAGGTTGACTTGGGATTCTCTGGATGAACTAAACTAATGCCAACATCAACAGGCTCAGGGTTCAGGTGTGTAGAAAACTGACATGAACGTTTGTGAAGATGATTTACTTTAGGGAAAATTGTGCTTAAGGGTGGACCAGGGAGAACATGATGACAAATAAGACAAAGTGGTCGGTTTGGATAGCTGACAAAGTTGTCTTTTAAAAGGAAAAGGTAAGTTAAGATTCTTATCTCGGGAGATTATCATCCTTTTTGTCTTGTTGGTAACTTTGTGTTTTTCTTTACGTGACGTGTGAGCTATTTTATTTGTTGATGACGTGACGTGACGCTTTATTTTACAGACAGCTGGGGAGGATAAAAAACGGTTGTAGTATAATTTTGTCTTTAGTTCTATCTACGTCAACTTTTGTAGTTAACTTTGTCATTTAGAATTATTCAGGATTAATACGTTTTGCTTGTTCTTGTTCGTTCCGTTAAATTGACGACATGTTATTTCTCGCATGAGAGATTTTCGTTTAATTTTTTTCTGGCTTTTTCTTTGGGAAGATGGAAAGTTTTTTATTTGACGTGACAGTTTAAGACGTAATCATACTAGTTAATATAGCATTAGTTAGAGCTTATGTTGCATGCAAAACCAAATTTGTAAACAATGCAAAAGAAAATGGTACTTACGGTTTTAATGGGAGGATATTTTTGGGATGTGCGGAATGGAAAAACACAAGTTTAGATGCATGTTGAGTTGGGATATATCGATGCAATTTTTAGAATATATTTTTAACTCAATTAATTTTTAGAAAACATCGGAAACAGAGCTGGTTCAATTTTCAAGTTGAATTATTAAAGAAAAATGCGTATTTTGGTGTATACAGAGAAAACCTGAGGACTATGAGAAGTTTTTATTGAGTTTAGAGAGTACTGCGATGATAAACGTGTACTTACGACGAAGAAAGTAATATGTAACCAGGTTATTAGTGGGTGGGAATCGGGGAACCAAAATATATTTCATTGAGGAAAGATCTAGTTCTGAATTTGTACAGAAGGTCGTTGTTTCAGCGAAGCATGGAAAACAGGATATTTGCAGTGTACACGGTTGAATAGGTGTATATATTTTATTAATTTACGAGTGGCTGAGTGATTTAATTAGAAGATGGCGATGTAGTAATTTTTCTCGTTGAATCGCTATTCGACTTCCTTCTTATATAAAGAAGTAATGTATTTAGTTTTGTTTGTTGAAATAGTTAATAAAGTCATACACGTGAATAGCTTTCAAGTAATTCTTTTGTCTTGGGTTATAAGAGACTCTCGTAACGTGACAAGAGCATACCTTACCTTGTACTTTATATTAAGACATGTTTTGTTAACATTTTAATTTAAGAACTGTCAAGAAGAACAACGAAATGATGGGAATAAATAGAAAAATAAATTATTTTTAAAGGTTGTTGTAGGTAGGCACGCATGTATTACTTAACTGTTTACAAACTCAAACTAGAATTATTTTT
>JAQFXM010006117.1:0-13731 GCA_034693345.1 Entomobrya multifasciata | reverse complement strand
CTACTAAAAAATATCTACTGAGCCAATTTCGTCACTATAATTTCGACAATAATTTTTAGGTCGACTAATAAAATTCTTCAAGTAAAAATCGTCTAATAACCCTATGCACTAACAACAAGTCGACTCTATTATACCGACCCGATATTTAGTGATATTGATAATATGAGGTGTGCGAAAATTAACTACTATAATATCATAATTATTTCAAGTCAACTATATTATAACAAATCCACAGTAGTTTTACTCCCGTTCATTTCCGTCATGATTATCTATCCACCTCAACTCGTTAAGTAAACAAAAATATTTTGATGGAAATACCTCTGTAGATGTTCATTACTTTTTATTACCATAACGACCACTACAACCGCAACCGCCATAGTAATAATAATAATATAATTTCATGTTATCATCATTTACTGCTCCCTACTCGTTCATTCTATGTAATTTGTATCACTATGCCTCTATAAAGTATACTTTACTCAAGTAACATCAATGCTTCTTCAGACAAAACAAATACAAATTATTATGACACAATTTAGTCATTTAGTTAACTTTTATTTCTCAATCAACACACGAAAACAGAAAAACAAACGAGAACAAACAATGCATAGACTTTATCAAAGCTTTGAAAGAGAATAAAAATGCTAACCTGATTCCTGTAATAAAAAATTAAATTACACTGCACTATTCCGTGTGTACAAGAAAAGAAGGAAGGAAAATGGATGTTTAATAAGCCATAAAATATTACATTAGTAGAAATTTATTGGACACGCGGGACTCACTATAAAATTCGTTGGATATCGAAATTTAGATATCTATATTGCAACAAAATGTATGTAATATCATATAAACACTGCATTGCAATGGAAACAGCAATATGATTTAAATATGTAAAACGACTGTATAAACTGTCTGTTTTATTTACGAATGGTAACATATCTTTAATTCGGTGTCACGATGAAAAGCTGAACTCTGGTTAACTTATGGTAAATCGCAGCTGGAAAGGAAAACGGATAATATGGAATATGTATGTCAGTAATTTTTTAAATGAAACAGTTTTCTGTAATAATTGACTGAGTGATTTGAAAAAACAAGAAGGTTGAATGACAAAATCCTTGTAAATAAACGTGGTTTAAACATGTGCTTGAAATAAATTCCGTTGGTCAAATTTTTAAAAAAATATTCAATTTATTACCCTGTAATGTAATACATACATAATTGCTTGTCATACAGATCGAAATGAGAATGGTACGATTTATACTTTGTGAAGGCTTGTTGGTTGTGGTTGTGAGCATTTACGCAATTATTTTCTCAGAAAATCTGTTTAATGGGTTTTGACTAAATAAATCGAGACGTTTATCATGTTGCGCTGACATATTTTTGTTGAGCAGGTACGTATGTAGTTTATTTATTGAAGATACTCTATCAACTGATTTTTTGTAAATTTTTGTACCTCACGTTAGTATATAACAAATTTTCGAGCTTACTTTGTTGACTACGTGGTATAAAATATGATTTTACTTATTCACAAATTTCGTTGTAATTGCTTGTCACACATCCACCCATGCAAATTGGCGAAAAGAATGCAGCAAAAATTATTGCGAATTTTCAATTAACAAATTCTATGAAATTTTTCAGGCGTATTATTTGTTTCGCAAATGAAGTTAAACAAGAGATTCCTGAACGAAATAATTTTATTCATGAACCAGCAAGTCAGAGGAATAAACTCAACAAGTAGGTTTACAACGTAAAAACGAACATTGATTTTGAAAATAATGGTATATTAGGATCAAACAAAGCCAAAAAATGGAGGTTCCTTTTACTTTTAAAGACGAAAGGCTACAATGGACAATGCATCCACCGCCACCGTTTAGTTTTGAAAATGACAAACATGCATTAAACAGGAAATATGGGATAAGTGGTTATCAACAGATAAACAATCTATAAGCCGTTTGGAATGCGAGCAGTTTTTTGTGCAGCCCTGTATTTAAAAAATCTTTACATATTTGTGAAGACAAATCAAATAGTTAATCGTTTAAAAATGGAACATTTCCTGAATCCGAGACTTAAATTTCGGCTAGTTGATTGCTGTAAACTTTGAGTACTGCTTTTTTCAGTTTAGATAGAACAAATTAGTGCAACTTTGGTCCATACAAAATGAACTTATTCCACCTACCAACCGGTTGTACACGGAGTCTGAATCCACGCCCAGAAAATATTATGCGAATCCTGTTACAAACATTACCACAAACCAATCAAACCGCAACAACAAAAATGCATGTGGCATTAATCACTTATACCAATATCGACCTGTAGTGTGGTTTTCAACAAATACAAGCGAAATTTTCCGCTATTTAAAAACGAAGAAAAAAATAGAACTTATAACGCATTTTTCCGAAAAACTCTTTCAACTTAAAGTTTGCCAGAGATTTTTATAATTTGCAAAGGCAAATTGCAACAGGATCAAGTATTTGTTCACATTATAATTCTTATTAAAATGGTTAAAACTTTTACTTTGTTTTCTTTCTAGGTTTAAAGCTTTAAGAAAAATACTCTGCAAAAAAGTATTAATCGAACAGTGCCAGATAACATATCGAGATTAAATCCTCCTTCCTCTGATAACGGCACCACAGTGTACACTCGATGAAGATCAAGTCACAACTGTCGCTTAATTGGAACCAAGTGCCCGGATAAAAGAAGCCCAGCAAATGGTCCACTCCCTGAAGAAGAATACTGAAGTAAACTGCTAGTTGCAAGTTTCTTTTACATCATGTAACGGTTTTTCTCTATCTTGTTCTGATCTGATTCTTTGGGATTCCGTTTGCTTTTATGCAAACGCTGACGCTCATACTGCAATATTGTTCCCTTGCTGCTTTTTGGAATGGCATGGCGTAAATACAACAAACGACTTTTTCTTCTTTAATTCACATTCAATAGCATTCTATTTTTTAAATAAAAGCTGGAGGAATCGAATTTTTCGTGACGTAAGGGAAAGTTGCTATGTTCTCATGTAGTCGGCACTCGGCAGTAATATTAATATGATGTAATGTAGTTTATTTACATAATGAAGCTCTTTTCAGCTTTTTAAGCCGAGTTGTTTGGTATTAGATTGTCTCTTTTATCATCATGTTCTACAATATGTAGTTAAAGTGGTGATAAATGTAGTTTCATTCAAAAAATGGTGCAATAAAAAGGAATTTATGTGATTAATCAAAACAGCTAAAACATCTAACATCTAGTATAGCATTCAAAATTGTGCATGAAATGAAAGTTATAGCTTTACTGTAAGAGCCAATGCAAAACATTATTAAAAAGGGCCACGACATTTGCCCGTATAAGGATGTAAATTAGATCATATTTATCACATTTTCTGTTGGGAACACAAAAAAGAAAAGGTTTACATAATAATGCGTCACTCTTCAGAGGTAGGCTGCGACATTAGAGAAATCCATTAAAAATATTTGCATTTTATTTATTTTTATTTCACCAGGTAAATATTTATTTCAGGTCTTACAAGATTCCGGCCACCTTCTTTGCCAAAGGTTGGCCAAAGCCTTCGCAAAGTCGCATTCGTGGATGTGGATCTTGTTCCCGAGCTATGACTCCATTACTCCCAGTTGCCCAACACTTACATTTTCTCATTTTCTGGAGGGAACATTTAGTTACATCGAAAAATCGCTTTAATTAGCTAGCCAATGATAATTTCAATTTCGCTTTCGCAGTCAGTTTCAGTCTTTATTCGCTTACTGTATTAACGTTTTTGAAATCTCGAAGTTTTTATTGTAAGTTTCATTTTACATAAGTTACCTCAATTTGTGCAAAAAAGTGAAATAAACTTTCTTTTTTTAAATTTACACATTAGAAGTATGATATAGTCAAGTTTTGTTTGAATTACTCGTCCTACTACTAAGATTCCAGTCTTTTCTGCACAGAAGCAAGTTAGTAAACGCCTGTCTATAGTAGCTTAACATTAAAACATACACCAGCGGATTAATACAAGTGGTCAAGTAAATGAGTATGTAGCCGAAAATGTTCCATGTTGAATTCGTATGGATAAATACCACCTTGAAAATGGTAGTTGGAAGACAGCAGACTACAAATGTCTCGAAAATTACAAGAATCATCCAAAGTAGCAAATCATCCAAATCGACCAAAGTCATAAATCATTTTGGTTGATTTTTTGTCGTGTTTGCTAAAAAGAAGAGTAACGACTTGGAATTTGTGTTCGAAACAAAATGCAATACATTGGTATACAAGTAGGTAGAGATACTTAGTGAGGATAAATGTCATTTCAAAAGTAGAATGCAATAGTAATTTTACAATATATCGCTCTGTAATTAACGAAATGAATAGTGACCAAGTGAAAAGCAACGTAGAAGCGGCCGGCCATGCCAAACTTGAGATAAAAAGTCAAACTTTAGTCAAAGTCAAACTAGAGATATATGAGGAAAAATGTATTGCATTCGATTTTGAATAAAAAGGCAGCCAACCGAGATACAATAGCTTTTTAGCAATGGACGAAAATGGAATACAGAATAAGTGGATTCCATGAGAGTTGTTCAATCGGAAAGTAAAAAATTACTTTGTTGACTGTGGTTAAAGTTAATGTTGCAAAACTAAAAAATAAGGAATTTTAGTGGGATTATTTTGTGCGTTGTAGTTAAAATATATCTAAAGCACTTTAGCAAAGGTTGTCAAGAAATTAAGATGAAAATACTATATATTCCAAAATTAACAGTCTTTTAAAACAACAAACGAAAGATAAATCTTGGATTTTTTGCTAAATTGTAAAATTAGTAATCATTGAATAATGTCAGCGTTTCTTGTGGTAAAATATGAGTTTTGGCGATTTCCTTTTAGAGTAGATTTAAAAAACGCATCAGGTACGCGCGGGACAAACAGATACATACATATCAATCTTGTAATGATAACTAACGGGGAAAACAGATTTTTATTTGCACATTTTAAAATAAAATTAGTAAAAAATAAGTAGTAAAAACTTATTCCACGAATAAAGTTCGTGTTTCAATTCCATATAAAATATCTTCGAATGTATAATTCATTTTGTAATCTTCAAGTTCTCAAACTTTAATTTAGTAGAAAACAAGGCATATTAATATAAGTGATCCTTACAGCTTTGTATCGTATGGACAAGAGATATTATGTAAAAGGTACTTCAGATTGGTAATGAGGTAATCAAAATGATTTATCTGGTTTTAGAAATTTACTAATATCACTTTATATTAAAGTTTGACTTTTTATCTCTAGTTTGGCCTGACCTGCCGATTCTACGTTGCTTTTCACTTGACCACTATTCATTTCGTTAATTACAGAGCGATGGATAGTAAAATTACTATTGCATTCTACTTTTGAAATGACATTTATCCTAACTAAAGTCCAAATCAGACTCCTATTCTCTTCTTCTCACCATGTTCAATGTTTTGAACGCAGAAGTCAAATATCCCATAATTACCATCGACTATATTATTTGTGTGTCTTCGGTTTTGTCAATCCTATCGATTTCACGTCTATCCCATTCATTCTACCAGAATCACATCTATATGCAAAGTGCTCACTTTCTCTCATCTCAGCAGCGTCTATTTTAATTTAGCAAACAAAACTGCAGTGAAAGGATAACATCAAAAGATGGAGGAGAAGGCAATTGTCTAGTGCCGTGGCATAATATGTGGTCTGAGTGATATTTTTTTAAATCATGTTTCCTTTTCGAGTAATTATACGACACCAGCCAGCTATATGTATAATCACTATAATCAAAAAGGTAAAGCCTAAGATGTTCATTACAATTTCTATATTTTATATTCTGCTATTCCACTTGGCACATTCTTCTTTCGTTTGGCTTTTCTTCTAGCCTAATTTCCTCTGATTTTCAAATCCAACTCCTACTAGTCTCATACTAAATCAGTAGCCAGCAATATCTTTCAAGTTGTTTTTAATGACAACGTGTTCGGTTCGTCTAACTTGAAAACAATGCAATGCAAAACTTGCAATGTCCTATTTTAACCTTGATAATCATGCATATCACTTAAATTACTCTTATACCACGATCAGCCAAGTCCTATCACAACTAACACAAATGGAGTAACAGAAGAACTAATTTTCTCCACTTGATAGCCAAAATTACTTTCACATTTTATTCAACCATTCAATATCTTAAATTGCCAAAACGCGCCCGTGCTACCAGAATGTCGTTCCTGCGTGGTTAACACTAATCTCGAAGCTTGTGCTAAAGTTCCAATTAATATTTTCAACTTTTATTCCAGTCTCCACTTCTCGGCCGAAAAATATAGTAATTAGCGAAAATATTTGAAAACCGATGAAGGTCAATGTTTCTGAAAACACTTTTTCTTCGATAAAGTATGTGTTTGTTCTTAAGCAACTTTTGGTTGCTTAGTTAAAAACTTCCCTTTAAAAATAGTTCTCTTAAGAGAACCTAAGTTGCAATTTAGACAAATCAGAGCACAATAAGCATTTTACTCCCCCTTCCACTACCCACTCTGTAACGAATTTGCTAAAAACTGTAATGGTAAAACAGCATACGCACATACCAGTTAAGTCTTAACCACTCGACAAAGTGACATTATATGAGCAAGAAAGGAGACAATGAAAAAGTGAAATCTTTTGCTGTAAAGCTCAATCGGAAACATTAACTGAGTAACTAATCCTCTAACACCATCACATCATCCTCATCATCATCATATAGTAAAGCTTTCTTGCAATCTTCTTTACTTTAAACAATCCTCTATCTTGGTTCTATGCAGGCCTGGAAATAATTTCCTTTCACGTTTTAATTACCCAGTAAAGTGAAAATCTCATATGGAGCAATGGAGCAACATCTACCACTATCTTTTTTCGGTTGGTATGCTCCAATAGCCTTGATAAGAACAAAAAGGCCACCTTACGTCTTACTACTCAACACGGCCACATCACTTGATAATGATGCGTTTTTATAGTTGTCTTCTTCTGTTCAGTAGCATCGTCATTTTCTCCGGAGGAACGCAAGCAGCTCAGCGTCAACTCAACACATTACACCATAATAAAGGGAGATCATGTCGTTTTTGACAGAGAAAGAGAAAATTTGGGCCAGATTAAAACGTCGCATCACGTATTTATGTTATACACTCAGAATTTAAAGTCAAGCAGAGTCAGTTAACTGTACCCCAAACCAGCCTTTGTTATGCAAGGTATTTAGGTCAGAGAACCTCGAAAATCTCAGAGTTATTTTCACATTGTACCTACTAAAGTGTCGTGAGACGAGCAAAATAATTTATTTCAATTGTTGCTCTCCTTCTCTTCCCAGAATATTCCCCTTGTCTTCCAATCCTTTCTCTTATCAAAAAATTAATAGACATGTCCCATAAAACGTTATTACGAAATAATTAGTGTCATGTAGTTTTTGCACAAAACAGGCACACAGGGATATTTCAATGAAGTTTATAGTCATTACCTAACTTGCACTGCATCCCATCACATGACCATGTTCAATAAAAGGTAGTACCTAAAGATATGTCAAATTCAGACCTAAAATATACCCGAGAGTTATAAGTATTGCCTTACTCAAATTTTACATTAACCAAAACCACCACACCAAAAAACTAAGAGAAAATGATAAAGTTTTTCTTAGCTTCCACATGAGATAATTTCTTGGTGAAAATGCAAGTGAGGTTACCGAAATGACTACCTCTCTCCTCTCCACCGTGAATTCACTTCACTCTTTTACCGTGACATAAAATGTACTAAAACGGTTTTCTCTTTTTTTCATACATCTTTGCATGGACTATTTTTAGTTTTTCTTTCTGTGAAGAAATCGAGTTAATTTTTCTATTGTTCCTTTTTTTCGTCGTCCTCTTATTAAAAAAGTAGTATTTTCGATGGTATCTTTTGATAATGTAGTTCTTTAACTATTCAAATTACCCCATTTGTGTTTCCACTACTGCACATTTTGGCTTACAAAGTTTATAATACAAACTCTGAAAAGATATTCTTATACACAATTGAGGAATATATTTAGGTTTATGTTGTTGTATTAGCTGCTAGAATAACACGAGAATCGGAACATTCTGCTTTTCATACTTAAATTTTCTACAACAACTGCAAAATTTATGTAATTTAATAGTTCCTTAAGGAGTTATCTTTTATTGAGCATAAATAAACAGCATGCTTTGATATTTATAACAAGCATAATTTTAACTTCACGTTCACTTCACTAACGTTTCATTTCGGTAGTTTAGTCAGAACGACAGCAGTATATATAGTAATATCACCAATTTTGTCACCGTCAGCTCTGCTGTACTTAACTGAAAGCAGCTATTATTTTTGTAATTTCCCTGTTTACTTTTCTTGCCATTTTTTTGTTGCCCTCCCTCTATACAGTAATGTGGTTGCACGTAAATAAAGTCTGTCGCTTGACGCTTCTTCATCTCAAGTCACTGAACTACTGTGCGCATAGGTACATAATTTATAAACTATGTATTTTACTGGGAAACTCAACACCTTAAATCCTTGCGAAAAATACCAAGTGAAGAGTGAAGTGTTCAAAACATTATAGTGCTTTAAAATATTAGCATAATTAATACCAGGAATGATCTATTTACTTTTAGTAAAATAAAAATTAGAAAATTTAGCTTACTTACGTATTTATCAATCAGAATTCAATACATTTACTCTTCAAAATGAAATGGAACTATGCATCGAACTGCACAGACTTTGTGATCATAATGCACGATAATTCACAGCGACATTTTTAGAAAGCTGGTATTGGTTTAGAGTAGAATAAAGCCCGAGGTCAATTCGTAATATCCGGGTATTTTATAATATGCTTAACAGGTTGTCTCCATTTGTTCCTTACGGTCAGTAAAAAACCTTCCAGAAGAAGTTCATAAAAATACATTTTTTTGAGTCTGAAAGAAAGTACAATATACTTTATGAAAAACAAAAGAAGAATTTGAGAAGCATGTTGTGGATTTATTAAATTTTTCCTAAATAAATCTCAGTACCAAAACTAGGATGTCTCTTTTGCTTTCTGAACTACTTATCTCGTATTATTAACTTGCGACTTGATTTGACATATATGCAACTGATGTAGAAAATAAATTAAGCTTACGGGTCCATATCTGATCTCCGAGTGACTTAATAAGCCTAAATATTTTTGATGCAAAAAATCTTCGGAAACGTGTTTCATACAACCTTTGCCCCGAAGACATGCCCAAGTTAGGTAATACCATTTTCCCTATTTTTTACAATAAGCTCTTGTTGAAGAAAAAACTATAACTCGAGCAGCCATGTAATAACATTAAGTATGATTATGTAAGTAAGTTGCCATTTTCAGTGACTTGATAAAAAAAGCTTTCTCTGAAATTGGTATTCCAAAAAGCTCCAGTTTTGTGTCAGTGTTCTTGAAAGCTGAGTGGAACTGCAAACAGCAAGTCATTTTTGAACTGAACACTTTTGCCTGGTGAATGAATGAGTGAGCAAATGTCATTTTTAAATGTGATAATAAATATGAGCCTTGTTCTGAAAAACCTTATGTAAGAACCCGACGAGTTAAGGACCGATGTCAACTTAATCTCAAATCATCCCAGACCAAAAAGAAATGAAAAGCAAGGTTGTCTCAATTTTACGTGATGTGAGATAGTTTTCATGCGATTACATGAACATCCAAACAGTAAAATGTACGTTTTACGCCCCTTCTAATGCAATCTTTGCACCAAAACTCTTTTTTTGAAATGATAGAAAGCTGGAATGAAGACTTCAATTTATTTTCTAGTTTGTGATGATAGAAGGATCATGAAATGGATACTTCTAAAGTGGATGCGAGAAAGTTATCGAAAGGATTTAGAGTTTACGAAGACATATGAAATGTTAAGATGAAGCGTACTGATATAAAAGTATTTTCCTAGGTTGTTCAATGTTTGATTATTGAGCTCTAACACAGGGCACTATATTACTCTATAGTAATATAGTGAGTAATATAGTGAGCTGTGGCTCTAAGTACATTAGCGGAAAAAATGTTTAATTGCAAAATAATGAGTTGAAAATGCTATAATGTCGTGCACAGCTCTAACTGTGTTAAATAAACCACGCTACAATCTGTTTCCAACATCTCCAATTTCGTAATTAAAACTCCACTTTATTACCAAACCCGGAAAAGTAAATTAGTACCTAGAAAATGTTAAAGAAACATGATACCTATAACTTTTGTATTTACACACTGTATGTGGTTGTATTTATGTTGGATAACCTGTCTTCAAAATTTATTTTCTCCAAGGAAAAGGTATTCGTTACCTCTTCCCCTGTAAGCAGCCAAGTGAAAGCAACAGTCAACAAACGAAAATATATCTTAAGGTTGAAATTAGAGATGAACTAACGAAGTATTTATTTTTACCTGGAGACCTCCACTTCAATTTTTACCTGGAGACCTTTCAATCACTTCTAAATTCTCTGCCTCTGGTTTTCGAAAACAACATCAGCAGTATTGCACAGCTATATGAAATCACCGATTATGACTACTGCTAAAGAGAAGGAAAAGAATTCTGTGTAGACATACGATAAAGTTTTTTTCTTTTCCCCATAATGAAATTTCCGACGATTTTCTGAAGTAATAAAAAATTAATAAAATTGATTGATGCAACTTAACAAGTCAATGCTGACAATATTTAAATTTAAAATGTGAAGGAAACTGGAGAATTATTTATATTTATTGAAGGTCTTGTTGCATGACTGGATCTTCAAACTGCAGTACATACGCGACATATCGTAACATTTAAGCTAATGACATATTAGCAATCTCCCCTCAGATACGTACGATTTAAAAGTAGGCCCAATGACGATTGGATAAAACTAGGATGGAAGCGAAAGCAGAATTTCGTTACATAAAACATCACCCTCCGTCAACCTCCATTGTTTCATTCTTATTTCCTCCATATTTTCACTTTTCTCGATACATAGCATTCCTTTTCCCCGAGATTGTATAATCACTAATCACGCTGACTGAAGCGAACGCTATGTTATCGTTATCACATATTTTTTGTGATGTTAACAAATTGATGTTATTTCCTGTGAAACAAAAACACCTATACTTGCACACATTTAAGTAATATATTTTGTCTTGTACTTGTGTATACGGTTGGTTATTACATACTACTATTACAAGGAAATAAAAATGAAAAGGAAGCCTTAGAGTCGAGTTATGTAACTACTCATGTTTAATTTCATGATAATATAAGAGTTGATGTTGATGGCTGCACTAGCCATACAGAGTAAAACAAGTAAGTCAAGAGAAAAGATAAATGCAAAAGGATGGATATGTCAGTATGTCATTCAACTTGCTAATAGGAGAAAAGAGGGACGATGATGTTGAAGGCTTTGACATAAAATTGCGGCTGTTTGCTTAGGTTGTATGTATACATAAGTCACTGTTTGCACATGATGTTATCATGATTGCGAGTTGAGATGATATGAAGTAATATGATAGGATGACAAGCCTTTGCCTACGATATTTTTTCTTGGTACTGTGTAGAAACTTCGATCTATCTGAATCTATCAAAAGCTTCACAAATGACGAAAGATTTATGTGCTAAAATTCCAGTCAGACTAACAGCCTTTCTCTTTTTTCTCTGGAAAGGTTTCTCTTTAGGGAAACTTTGTTTGGTATAGCAGGAAAACTGAATATATTGGATTAAATGAATGGAATCACAACTTACTTATATAACGTTTGTTATATAAATGCTAGTCATCATCATATTGTATCAGATTCAGGACGACAGAACCACAAAATCAGAACTAAAAACAAACTGTTTGACGACACGACGAGACGATATGGAAAAGAGAAGAAGAAAAAATAACAATAAAAGTTAGCAGACCAAAGCTCAAACGCATAAAAACAAGAATGCTCTAAATATTTTCCCGGCGGTTATTGTTTAAAGAAATGTAAGGAGAAAGAAAGGAAGTTGATCGTTGACTGAAAGTTCAATAAATCATGTACTCTTTTGTTTCGAAACTAATATCAACAAAAGAAAGAAAAGGTATTGTTCGTAAAAAACAGGGACAAGAAGGATACTATTATTTCTGTAAGTTGCTGCATCATTCTATTTTGTTTTTGTTACACAATAAACTGTTACACAAGACAAACTTAATTTGGAGGAAAAGGGAAAATTCAATAGAGAAAATTTTCAAGAATAAAAATAAAACACTGTTACGTAAAAATCTGAATAGATTATACATACTAAATAAGTTGTAACTAAGTTTATGAAAACAGGAACCTAATTAAAAGTTTTACGGTCAGTATAATAAAATAGGAAAGTTATGTCAACGTTTTTTGAAGTATGTCTTATTATTACAACAGTTGTAGTATATGAACTCATTTATTTTGTACAAAGTACATACATAAGTCTTTGCTCCACTTCACTTTACTCACTTTTTAACCACTTTTCTTTAGTGAACTTCATTCAAGCTTTGGTCATAATATACCTAATGGTCAAGCCAGTTTACTGCTTTCTCGGAAGTTTTTGTTTTATAAATAAGAGTATAAAAGTTTTGTCTATTGGTTCAGAAAATACTGGACACTACAATCAACTATATTTATTTAGCAACTGCTAGAAACACAGGAGCAACTTGTAATAATTCTTCAATAATGATCATTCCTTTTACTTTCACTGACACTTTGTTTACCTGTTCCACAAGTATATCATCCACTATGTGTACACTAGGTATATCGTCTTCCTTCCACCGACTTCTTAGAACTTTTTCTTGGCTGAATTCCTCTCCTGTTGTCCACGTTTCCCTAATATGTTATTATTATTATCAACCAACCAAAAAGTAGGATAAAGTGATTCAGATGCTAAGCGCCCGCAACTCTCACTTTACTTGTTTTTTATCACTACAAGAGAGGCTCAATGTTCACCAAAGTAATTTTTACTGAAAAACTGTACAGTTTATTCAATCCAGAATCCACCTTCTAAACACATTTTCATTCATTTTCTAAACTTGTGTTTAGTAGTCTAGCCTTCTCTTCCGAGCAGAGAATAAAACACTGTAAAGTACCTATAAATTCCAATTTCGCAATACGGGATCTTGGTAGTGTTTGTACAATCTGTTTATACGCTAGTGGCAAGTAGCTGTGTGCCAAGATAAAAGTATTTTAATTGAAAACACACACGTGCTCACATGTTGCGCAACAGTAACAATTGGAAAATGGTTCACTTATAGTTAAAATACTTCGGACTTCTTTAAAGTCTTTAAATTTTTACTTTTTACTAGCAAATATTTTTACTTTGTTTTATATTTCATAATGAACTGTGAGAAAATTCAAGTGATTACGATAATTTCAATTATTTTACTCCAAAAAACCAGTAGGCCTTTTTTACATGAAATACTGAAAGGATGTTCTCAAATTCACATTATTTTGTGTGCAGTTGAACCTTAAATGAATAGGTCCTTCTGTTTGTGATGTGATTAGTTTATATGATTCAAAATGAGTAACGAAGGACCACGCTTTTAATGAGAGCGACTCTGAATGATTTAATTGATAAAGATGATTTTGATGAGTGTGGATAAATGATAACTGTTCAATTCACCGACACTATTGTGCATGTAAAATGATGATTGTTCATAATATGCACTGTCAACTGAAGAAATGAATGATATGAAAAACACAAGTAATTTGGAGTTCAAATGGTCAAATAAGTGAATTTATTCTCAAACACAATTAACTGA
>JAQFXM010006116.1:0-13735 GCA_034693345.1 Entomobrya multifasciata | reverse complement strand
AACACATGATTTTGAACGCACAAATTTGGCACTTTGTCAAAAAAAGCAAATGTAATTATAGAGTTGTATTGTAAATACTGGACCCTGAATATCCAGCTACTTCCTTTCTAATGTTGCATCGTCACTCATAAAAGTAATGCTTACAAAATACTTTTGGTGACGGTTTTAGCTCCCTCTTTCTACCCATTATTTCTTTCAATGCTTCCTTTTATAAAAAGCTTGTATTATGTATGATTATTATTATGCTCACTTGCAGAAGAGTAATATTCATAATAGGAATTCTCTTCTCACTTCTTGTTGTTCGAGAGGGTATAAAATGAAAATGTATCGAATTTTCTATTGTGCTTGTACGTTGAGCTATTGGAGAGAGAAATAAAAAACTTTTTTTGTTAAAGAAACTCACTCATAAGAGAGCTGGATATACATTTCAACTTAATACGGATAAGAAGACACAATAGCTATTTACATACAAAGGAATGTTAAATGTTTCCCCTTTACAAGATTATTACCGTCACTGTTACTACTAGCCTTAGTAGTGCAAAAAAACCTACATGCTTACATATTACACAATAAATCACTTGCATATTATCGTTTTACCAGAATACTGCTAAGGTTTTTTTGGAGTATAGTTGCAAATGGTGGGGGCAATAAGGATGCTGGGTGAGATAGCAAAATAGCAAAAGCAGAAGCAACTAGAGCACCAGAGGAAAGGAAGAATAATACACATTATCATGATCATCATCAAGGCAGACAGTATAGTGGCATAAAATAGCATAGCATCAGTTCAGTTTTTACATAGTTAGTTGGAAAGTAGAAGAGGAAAGAAAAGAAAGATATTTCAAAGATGTTTTGTGAAGGAACAATGATGATGATGAATACAATGAAAGCATTACCCAATAGACCCTGTTGTGAAGCTACAACACTTATTGCTCCAATAGATTTGTGTGCATGATGCATGCATGTGTGTGTGAGTGGGATATGAGTGCTTATTATGGATATGGATATTCATATATCTAGTTTTATAATAGGCTGTGTATCTATGTATGCATATATTATGTGTGTGTAGAGCAGCAGTGATCATCATCAGGAATAAGTTTTCTTTTTCTCTTCAAGGTACATAAGGAGAGCCGGTTGGACAGACTCTCAAACACACACATTTTCTCTTCTCTCCCCAGTTCAAATTTTTTTCTGCTGTTCCACTTTCTCTCGTTTCCTTTCACTACCTTTTACACATTCATTTCAATACCACCACCGCCACCACACACTGCTGCTACTACGCTTTCTCTCTTCGCACACAACTTTGTATTGTTATTGCTGCTGCTGCTGCTGATATGTTTGATGTTGGTGGTGGTGTGGTGCTCTACTGCTGTTTTCTTCTGCTGCTATGCTATTCACAGTCAAGTTAAGTTAAAAGAATGTTGGTCTAGACTTTATTCTTTTTCCTGGGGTTTCTCTGGCCATCGTTTTTACTGCTCTTGGATGAAAATGTGTGTCATGCAAGACAGCAGCAGGCAAGATACATGGAAGGCGGGTATGATACGAGAGAAAAAGCTCGGAAGCACGCCGTTTTTTCCCCGAACGCGGATTCCGAATCTTCACAAGTTCTCTCGCTCTCTTTTCTCTTAGGATGTTTTTCTACATACATTACTGGTTAAAGGATATTATTTCCATTTACACAGTGTCGCCTTTTAACTCTCCCTCTCTCTCAGCCTCTATTCTCTCTCTCTTTCTCTGTAAGGATGGATGGATGAAAACATTCACACAAGGAAAGAGGCACATATTATACATATAGCCATTTTCTCTCATTTCGCACACACACACGTATTATGTATAATTCCATAGATGCACTCACTCTCTGGTTACGAGAAACTAAAGGGATGTGTTTGGATTTGAGTGTAGTTTTGCGAGCATGAAGACTTTCATCGACCGAGGAGCTCCAGCCAACCGCACAACACTCACGGAGAAAGCGAGAAAAGACAGAACAGCAAAAGGGTTTATGATTCTGAGGGCCCAACTTGAGATAAAATACGTTACGTCTCTGCTCACTGCCAACTCTATGCTCTTCCACAATTTGAACTCGAATCAGACGGACTGACTGTGAGTCGGTTGGTAGCTGGAGGACTGGTAAAGTTTAGTTGGTTTGCATGGGATGCTCGTGTGTGTGTCTTGCTGCTTGACTGTGGGTGAAGGAATGTAAGAGAGCGAGAGATTGAGAGAGAGAGAGCGAACGAGTTGGCAAAAAGCTGTTGGTTCTAGGTTTGCAGGATTTCTTCGTATTTTCCAATTTCCTTATTTCTTTTTTTTGAAAAAGTACATATTATGTAATACTATTCGTCTACCTCTCTTTTTATCTGTTCGATACAAAAAAGAAGAAAAAAATACAGGAAGAAGGAAACTTGCTTTGCAAAGAGTTGTTGTTCCGTACAGCCAAAAAAACCTGCAAGAGTCGCTGTTTTATTGTGAGTTAAGGATATAGAGAGCGAGAGCTAAAGGAGGCTTTATTTGTTTACACTTCTGCAAAGTATCAACAACTGGCTATTATTATTATTTACCTGCGTTTGTAGAGAAAAAACATGATTTTTTCCCTATATCTAACCTTCACAACTAGTGTATTTGCACTCTAGTCATTAGTTTTAATTGGTAGCGACGAAAGCTGTTCTGTGTAAAGGCAACAAAAAAAGTGAAGTTTTTCAGTGTGAAATTTTGTCGAAAGTTTTTTTCTTTGCTTTATGTCGAAGAATAAATCAAGTTTAAGTTGTGTGGTGCAACGCATCGGAAACGATTTGTAAACAAATGGCTTGAAAAGGAAAAGCAAGTTCAAAAGAGAGAAAGTGAGAAGAATTTTTTCATTGTTGCTGTTGTATAATAAGTTTGTATATTTTTTTTTGGAAATTGTTACATTACACAAAAGAATGCTTATTAAAATGGGATGGATTCGTTAAAACTTGATGGTTTGAAGGGGAGGAAGGCTCCCAGTTGCGGTTGCAGCGTTGTTATTGTTGAAAAAAATTGCCTTTTTGCTGCCATCAACAATGGCAAATTTCAAATTTTCAAGTGTGTTCGCAACCCAATTGAGGTTGATACTGAGTCACGGAGTGAAATCCGTTTTTATCTGTGAAAACCAGTGAGCCAATTTTTAAAAAGTGCGTTTTTCGCTCCTTTTTATTTTCTATTCGTTTTTTATCGCGCTTATTGTCAGAGTTTTTGCCTCGGCGAGCTCCTGTCCCGTCCAACTATATAGGTCAGGTCAGGCCAGGACTCCCTAGGTCAAAATTATAACTGGAGATGTCGTCATGTCAAGAGAGGTACGTACAAAAGCTTTAAACTGTTACAATCAAGGATTTTTATTCAATTTAAGTGCAATCAATAAATTCCAATTTCCACAAAAGTTCATAATGCAATATGTAATCCAAGCTGTACAAATAGTGTTCAAATTCTATTATTCTTGTTAAAAAAATTAAGTTGAACCAACTCAAAATCATCTCTTAAAGTATTAAACAGAGAAAATAAACTCGATTTCCGGAATATTTAAGTATTTTCAATTACATCCCATTTACTTCTAATCCAACAGTTCCTTTTCTTGTAAGCACACTTTAGGGGGAAAAACTTTCATTCGTACCTATTTTTTCAAATATGATCACGGATGTAAAGTAGTATTTTTTCTCTCATATCATTCCTACTTCCTCTTTTGGAGAGGTTCCTAAGTGCTTGGTAAAGGATACAACAAAATAAGAATGAGTGTAAAGTAATAAGTATGTACATGGATTTTTATAAGATTCTTCTTCCCTACTTTCTCTTCTATACACAAAAAAGCATGTGCTGTAAAGTAAAGTATACACACATCTTTTTGTATGACCGTGGATAGTTGTGTAAGGGTTTGGACACAAAAATTTATTGATCCATTACAAGTAGGAAAATGTGTGGTAGTAGTATGTATATTGTAATAACAACGGTCCCAGTTAGCTTAACTCCTACACTCATCTCATCCCTCTGCAACGGTAACACAGAGACAAAGAAAGAAGGAAAGCAAGAAAGTACTCCTATCTAACAAAAAATGTATGTATGCACGTAGTCAGATATTATTATGCATACACATATATCCATATAGATTCTCTCTCTCGTTTTTTGTAGCAACTTTTTGATGATGATATCTTGAGTAAAAGAGAGAAAAAATACTATATCGCTTACCAGTACAATGAAGGATACAAGCCCTTGTTTATGCCATACACACACACATGTACCAAAAGTGTATTGTCGTTGTTTTTACGTGTGCGAAAACAACGGAATGATGCCATAACTGGAACAATCATACCATATCCCTGTTTAGCCTACATACACACATACATACATTATAGTATATCCCAATAAATGGTGGGTTCAGAAAATAGGAGGAAAAACGACACACGGACAAAGCGTAATCCTATCAAGGAGGATATAGGGCTTTTTTAGGAGTGTGGATGTATGAATGTATCATTTGCATTTTTTATGCATCTGTACTATGTACGCATAATATATGAAATTTTTGTTGGGATTCTCAATAATTGTGTGGCAAGCCCAATACTATTATCATTGTAATATCAAACCCTGCGAGAAAGGAGGAGAAAAGGGATATAAAGGAAAATTTGTTTTCATTGTTTTACTTAGAACGATTCTGGTAATACTACGTTACTATAAACAAAACATAAAATGTTTTATATACGTTAATGAGTACAAAACTACTATATTCAACTTTTGGATGCCAATTTTAAGAGATTATAAAAAATACAATTTTAGACCCTAAGTTAAATTAAGCGTCCAAGAAACTTAAAAGGTGGAGGAGTCCATGTAGATACTTTAATAATAGGTATGTTTTGAAGTTGAACGATAAAAATTATAACAAGTAGCTGGCCTGGACAGCAATAGGTGAAATATTCCACATTAAAAGGTTAAACACATATCATGTTAATAAAACTGACGGATTTCTTTGAAACACTTCGTACCGTTAAGGCATGGAATTATGGAATAATGTTTATACGCTATGAGCCTGAATACATGTGCTAATCATCCTAATGGGTCAACTGAACCTTTCTGAAAACGTTTTTCTTGAGGAGAAACCTATTTGCATAGCAGATTATTATAATATTTCTATGGCTGAAAGTTATTAATATGACACTTCATCAATTTTTTCTCTGGTCTAATCGATTTATGCCAAAATAAGTACGAGTTTTCACATATGCTTGTGTCGTTCTAAGGTTTGTGTACCCGATTTCTAAAAACAAACTTACTCTCTCAAATTACACAACATATTACTGTAACGTGAATGACATATATTTTGTATTACTTGTGTACGTAATGAGTGAAAACAGCAGGTAGGTTGTTGACCTTTTAGGTATTTTTATGGCTTAATGAAATTAATAGTAATAGTCTTAACAGTTAAATTATCTCAGAAATTCACTTTATAGATAATTATTCGTATAGTGAAAATACACAAGATCACGTCTGTGATGACTTTCTCTATGTAACTGTTAAAGGCTTTGTGTTTCATAAAAAATTCGAATGAGTATATAGTGTATATTAATTCATGAAATGATTTAAATTGAAATGACGTCCACTCAATCTGCTATACTTATTTGAGCAGGCAATCATTTAATTGTTAAAAATGAAATTAAACCTTGATTGCTTTCTTGTAGGTGTGTAATTTAGTATATTTACAAAATAAAGATTTATATATAACATTTGCATTTTCTTAAGCTCTGCACAGTTTCTCCAGAATAAATCTACAGTAAATTAGTAAATTGTTTACTATTGATAAATTTAAGATGTCACATTTTGGGATACTACACGATCTAATTAGTCACCAGTCACGAATTTATACCAACTCATCGTCAGTACTTCAGGAATTTTAACTGTTACTGACCTTGAATCGTAAACTTACGAGTACAAATGCATAAAATAATTTTCACTGTAACTTGTAACAGTTTTATTTTAAGCATCGCTAGTTACTTAAGTAGATCGATCAAATGTGGGACCAGATACATGTGACAATAATTGCTATTACAGACATCTCGCGCAAGACGACCCTTTAAGGTTTGGGATAGCTCAAGAGCGACACGAAAGGCTTTAGTAGTTTCATCGTTAGAGGAACTTATAGTACGAGGTAAGCAGTGTTTCATGATAACGTTTTTATATGTTAATCATTTTTAATCTACCGTATCATGTATTTTTACAAGTGTTTAATAGCAGAATAAATATACCTGAATTAGGATGTTAAATTTGCTTAAATAATGGAGTTGTATTAGCAAATGTTGTGCTATTTATTGTAGATTTTTGTTTGAGAGATTATGTTTGCATGTATTTCTGTTGTTAGAATTTCTGTTAAAAATATATTTTGTTTTACTCAGCAAACTAACTTAGTTGCCAATGCTGTAATTAATCAATTTTTTTGCAGGTCGTGAGAAACTCGGGGTTGGTGTGAGTGAAAATGTACGAGCTGTGCTTGAAACAGATGGGACGCAGGTGGATGACTCAGAGTACTTTAGATCACTGCCGGATAACACTGTCTTCCTCCTCCTACGTCCCGGTGAACGTTGGTGTCCTGCGGGGGTCGATGTCATCCGGGCAGGTGCGATAAATCTTTTTATTTTTTATTCCTTTAATTTCTGTTTCTTTGTTTTTAAATTGGAATTCTTTTTTAAAAGATTGTTGGGTTTTTGATAACTCAATTCTAAAACTACAACAATACATTCCAACAAACAACTAAAAGTATCTTCTTTCTTTTGGGGTATAACACTTTGGAAATATGCTCAAATATATTAATGTTGTTTGTTCGTTTCTCCCATGGGAGAGGATTTTTATTTCACTTTAAATTAAGTCAGTTTTGAAGGGTAAAAGCTATCCTCACAGTACCCTCTTTAGCAATACGACGTCCAATATATTTCATACATTCATGTAATATCTTCTTGGGTATCTTGTCTGTTACTCTGAAATATAATGTCCACATTTTGGCAAGATAACTGTCATAAAGTATTCACACTTCCCACACCACCATCCTATAAACTTACAATACCGTACACCGGACCGACATTGCTAAGTTAGTTTACAGGAATGACAAGTACTTTTTTCGCTCTCTCGCTTTTTTGTTCAATAATGCCAACTTATTATTTATAGCGCGATGTGTATAAAAGTCAGCATGACAGTTTGAAGGATAAAGTTTAGATAAAGTTTATATTTGATAATATGACATTATGCCAATCATGAACACACCAACATGTCCAAAAGTATAGAGACGATTTCATCACTTTTCATCCATTCACGCTCGACTGAACTCACTTGATCAGTGTTGTTTGTTTGATTTTCATTTCAGGATATTTTATTTAACACTGTCCATTCAAAGCTTTTATGATGTTTAAAAAATTACAAATTTTTACTCAAAACCTCTTATCGACAAGATTTTATGCATAATATGTGTTGATGAGCGGGTTTTAATTTACAGAGAAACTCATTTTTATTCAATTTTAGTGGGCCGAAAGTGCTTACTATCTTTTAAATCATCAAATTAAGTTATTAGTTATTACTTTCATTAAAAAATTGAACGAGTGAATGAGTAAACTTTTGCTAATTTAGGTCGTGAATCATTGTTTTAAAAAAATCTTTCACTATCTAAAGTTAATATATGCATTTCATTTAGAAATATTCCCAACGCTTGATGGCTATTCATTATTTGCAGTACTTTGCATGTAGGATAGTCGATAGATGAATCAATCATGGATCTGATGACGAGCCATGTTCTTTTTGAATTGGGATAATCAAAAGCAATGGAAAATATTTTGTGCTTGATCTATAATTATAGTAGTTATGTATGTTAATAAAAATTTGTGTGCTTCTTTTGGGTTGCACTAAAAGTTTTAATAATTTACATAAGCTAATAACACACTGATTTCAATTAAATATGAACAGTCAAATTAATGTCTGGTTCGGCCACCTTATTGTTTGCAAACTGTTATTTACTATCCTTATTTAACATGTCTTATTCTGGTTGCACTGTAATTGAAACTGTGAGTGTCGGTTTTGGGTGGATGGATGGGGAATTTATATTGCCTGGGGGTAGTGTGAGAATAGATGATATTTTTTTAAACACAAACGAAATGAATGTGTGTGGACTTAACAACATCTCTAGCAATAAATAAAACAGAGTGAAAAGGTGAATCAAAGTGATATGACGGCACCTATACTACATATTAATTGAATCCCAGTGAAACATTTGCTTTATACAAGTGTATATACTCCTCCAAGGAAATTACTATTCCCCTGTATCCATTCAAAGTAATAAACGATGTGTTTGCACTTTTCCATCAACGTCACAATAACAGCAAGATTCTTATAATGCTATAAATATCTTATTATCACCACTGGCATGAAAGAGTTGAGAAACAGCAGTTGGTTAATATTGTAGTCTGGATCTAGACAAGCAAATAAAAAAAGTGTTGTGAACATCTTGTTTGTATGTGGAGAAAGCAGGATATAAATAAAATAAAAATCTGCTGTTGATTCCCCCTTTTCACATCTTACTTTATTAGAGATAAATGCTTACTTTCATCTGTAAGTACGTACAAAGCATGCAATATAAGCATCAACACAAAAAAGTATACTACAACTTTTCACAAAGCACGTTTAATCACTGAATAGTTTTTGTACAGTTATGAATAAAACCCTAAAGATTATCTTTACGAACATATGAATACCGCATGTAATTTTCTGAGAAAGTAAAAAACAAGTTATTATTATCATCACTAAACTATTACGTTACGTTACACTGGTTATACAGGGTCATGGTCTTCGGCACCCACACAGTGTTCGCTTTTGCCTTTGTCAAAGAGAAAATAGTAAAATCCCTAATTAATGAATTAGATTGCTGCGTATATATAAAGCATATACAAGCCAGGCTGAATGACATTCAAAAAAGTTATGTTCATAGTAATAAAAAACTTCAAAGAGATATAATTCAGTGAATCAATTCACCCGTTAACATTTTTTTGTTAGACTTTACGAACTTTCTCTTTCTCCCTATCTTTTCATGTGGTCCATGAATTTATAAACAGGTGGATGAATGAAAAAGGATCAAGGCCCAACGAACAACGTCAATATTCCCACATACAAACAAACACAACAGATTTTATTTAGTGTATGAGATATGAGAGGGGAATCGAGATGATGATGACGATGATGCTCAGATGAATCAGAGATAAATCGCCCACGCAATAAGACACGCCTTTAGACACACATTTGCACTGTACACTAAACTTTCACTCTTAGTTTTTTTGTGGATATAAAATGTGTTGTGCACTATATGAAAATTATTTTATATGACCATCACATTATGTTGAATATGAAAAGCAACAACCGTGTTGGGTTTTATCTGTGATAAATACCATGATGGTGTTGTGTGTACGTGAATACAAGGAATTGTGAATTCAGCAGTATCACACAAGGGAATGTGCTAAGAAAGGGAAAGTTCAGGGCCAATAAAAAGACTTTTCTTTCAGCAGAGAAAGCTATAAAGTGTAATTTACCTGTATAATGAAGGCAAATGAAAATAAAAGGTCATACTAAAACGTGTAATGGCGGTGGTGTCGTATCATATTACAATTTCTTACGGAGACGTAGACAGTGCTGCTGGACCACTTGGTTCCAACAAAAGTAATGAAATGATACACACTTCAAGATATGCTCCTTAGATCATAAAAGCAAAAGGTCATCACAAACAAAAAAGAACTAGGAAGAAGGAATAACTGTATAATATAATCCTTTGGCTTTTTATTATAATTTATTTACACAGTAAAAAAAAGTGTAGCAATAGTGCATAATATGCTGATGGTAGAAAAAATGGGAAGCATGTCAAATGATAGTGCATGCATAAAATATATTCAGGTAGGTGGTTCAGTTTGGGTTCACAGTTTTGAAGTAAAAAATAACTTGTAAATATATATATATTACAGTCTATTGCTCACAACAATGTTTATTTGGCGAAAGGATATTTTGTTTGCTTGGTCGACTGTTACTAAATACATAGCATATAAGCATAAGATTCACTTTTGGCATATGAAGTACAAAATACGACGAATTTATATATGTACGTGTAAAATACTTTCTCGACAATGACACGGCTCTACACACGTTTAATACTTTGACATACTTCTTGCATGAGTTTGTTTAAAGACGATGACCGTCGAAACGTTATCTTTTGTAAATAAAACTTTCTCTGACCATTGATGTTTACTTTTATTCGTTGAACTGAGGATATTTTTATCCTCGGATTTTCTGTCATGTGAACTGTAAAAGGAATGCTCAAGGGAAAATGATTGTGAGGGTGGATGTTGTGATATGCTCTTTTCATTTGTACTTAACAGGAAAAAATCGATCTTAATTTTTACGAAATTTTCTTGCATTTTTGTAGGAGGTAAAAAATGAAAACAGTATTGTGTGCTTTAATTTGCCATCATTCACAAAAACTGCAGTACTGTAATAATTCACAGCGCACAAAAATTATTAAAAAAAGAGTTAGTGAAATTTTTGGTGGAGAAAAGATGGGAAAGAGAAGAGAGAGAGATCCAACAAATCTCTCACTTTTTCCCTCGCGAAAAATTTAAATCTTTACTTGTTTAATAATCATTCAATTTCATTTTTAATGATTCTTGTTTAATGAATGTGATATATTTTTGCACAAGAAGTGTGTGTTCTCTATAAATTTTTGTACATGTTCTATAACTACACGTTACATGTTTCACTTTATTATATGTGTACAAATATTATGTTATTAAAATGTTGTGTTTAGCCCTGTCCTCGATCCCGAAAATTGTATGTGAAGCAATTTCATCATTGGACTTACAAGATGAGGTCCCCTCATGGAAAATTATGGAGAACAGAGGTCGCATCACCATTGTCCTCACTTGGGATCAGCGTCAGTACGGGCCGACGTCTTCAGGTGCCTCCTCTCTTTTCACACGCTCGCATCCACCTGCTCTCTCCGCCACGCACAGACATGACGCTTTCGCCCGACGCATCTCCCCATGCTCCCTCTCTCCCCAATCATCTACTACATTGCTTACTGCTGCCGCTGCTGCTGTTCCCGGACCACCACCTTGTTCACCAAATCTCCCAACAACGTCCACTCAAAGTATGATATCTCGCTCAAAACGAGTTTCCCAAACAATTTTTCAACTTGTTCTCTCTTCTTCTTCTTGTCTTTCTTCTTTTTTCTCTGGTTATCAAATTTATCTTCACTTTATAACTTTCCTTTTAACAGATCAATACATTTAAAAAAAACAAAATATATTTTAGCTCTTTGGATATTTCATTGTTTTCAACCTCTCGTTCCCATCTCTTCTTCTATATCTCAAATTATATACACTGTTCTACTTTTTATTCGCACAAAATTATTATCGTTATACTCGGTTTGAGCTCTTATATATTTTTTGGATGAGGTTTCGGTCCAATTTATATTTCATTTTGTTCCAAATACTCCGTTCCCACCCACACCAAAAAAATTGCCCCCCTTCCACTTTATGCCCATATGTCCCATGCCCATTATTCCATACCCACTGCTTTTGCGCTTGCTTTTCGCTTTCAATATTGTAAAGTAGATTAAATCATATACTTTATTATTATAATATAATCCTATGGCTGGAATACATTTACAGTAGTAATATTTCAAATACATACATATGTATAAAAAGCTTTTACCTTGAGACTTTTCACTATAATAGATGAATCGCTAGACAGCTTTTTCATGTATGAATGTGTGTGTGTGCATTGATAATTATTTGGTAGATTCTAGATACTTTGGTTAATGTAGAGACAATCGCGATGTCACAAATGAAAATGATGTTAAGTGTGAGAACTTAGTATTAAAACACTTAAGAAGACATTCTGATTTTTTAATTATAAATCTTTCCGATTTGAGGTTGCACAAGAACAAGGAACGACAAGAGCAGATATGTTAGAAGTGCACTTCACAAAGTAGTATCAGAAGGTTTTATTACAATAAGCAAGTTAAAGTAAAATTTCAGATGATAGGGAAAAGGTTTTTTTTTCAATAAAGGCACCTTGATATGAAGTGATGAAAGGATGATGCATACAATGAAGGATTTAATGTGCATATATACTTTAGTTTTTATCATGATGTTGTAGTGATGTGCTTCTGCAGCTAATAGTTTGTGCTGTTGTTGTATTGTGTTTGTTAATTAACTTGGTGTCAGCTGGGTGAGACGGTTTTATCGAACGCTTGACATTTGACAGTTTGACGTGCTCGAACGAAACTTTGGTTGATGGTTGTGGTGGTGGTGCTTGACATTGCCAATTAACTTTCATGTATGGTAAATGTGTCGTGTTTGATTTGATGAGTTACATTTCATCATTACGTGACCCACTTGCAATTAAGTACAATGTACATCAAATTGTTGACAGAGTGAAAGTTGGCTGGTGGCATCTCTGGACGATTGTTTTTAGATAATCATTGGAAATGAGTTTTGTAATAGAAATTAAAATAAACCAAGTGTCCTCCTAAGAAGGAAAATGTAGAAAGGGAATATTAAATACAATTTGCAAAATTTAAAGACATAAAACCATACAACATAAATATATGGTAGGGAAAGTGGTGACTAAAACTAAAAACAAACTGTTGTATCATTTTTGTTAGTTTGAGGCATTAAATTGCTGTGGCTTTGGTTGTACGCAAAAGTATATTTAGACTTTATCAAGTGTACAAAGTAATGTTGAAATGTTCCAGTCTAGCCGGAAGTTATAAAAGTTTAATTTGTATTAAATATTTTAAAAGTAGAAAGTTGTAGCAGCGACGTTCATAAAAAACCTCGAAAGCTGATACCAAAAAATGGCTTTGAAGTCTTGTCCAGTTTTTAGCCTTTTTTAACTAATAATATATTAGCCTCTACCTTGACATTTTGTAAGTATACAATTTCAAGCGTGTTCTATTTTGTCTCCTATGATGCATTCCGTATAGATTTCTCAGGCTCAAGTGGAAGGCTTGGAGTGATTAGCGGACTGGGACCTGGTGGTGTAGCGTCGAGAATGGGTGTGCGTACGTTGGTCGGTAAAGATGGGAAATTAGAAACAGTTATCAATGACTATGGTCCTAAAACTCCAACAATCACTGTGATAAGCCACGAAGATCATCCGCCCTACGACAGCGTTCCACGGTCCAGCCGTTCAAGTGTTCCTCCCCCACTGCCACCACATGGCCATTTGATAGGCCACCACTTACCAGCAGCTTATCAATATGGCGGTCGTGGTCTTCCTCGTCAAGGGAGCTCTTCACTGGAAAGCAGTGGAGGCGCAACTGCTCCAATTCATGTTCATACCGCCGAGTGTTCTCAAAGAGGTCAGTTTCCACCTCAACATCCCCCACATGGGACAGGAGGACGCGGCAGCCCACCTGAGCCCCTGTATTGTGACTTTCACTGTTGTGCGCTCCACGAGGAAGGTCGCAAAATACAGGTAATTATTATTCCCATTTTATTACTTTTATTTTCACCATTTGATAATATGTTATGTTATTTGCGATGCCTGACCTCCAATGCATTATACACTTATTACTGCCAGGTTGTAGAATTTATTCATCGTACCTTTATACCTTCATGTCTGCACGTTAAATACAATTCCGTATTCAGTAAGTACGCCTACCCACGACATGCTCAGGACAGTTCATGTCACGGATTCGTTCCAAACATGCATAAACTGAAAG
>JAQFXM010006115.1:0-13738 GCA_034693345.1 Entomobrya multifasciata | reverse complement strand
CCACAAAGTTCAAACCAGATACCACAATCACCGAACCACTGACCAGTCATACCAAACTATGTACAAAAATATAACCAATAACTTTTCGTTGTGCTGATTAAGTTTAAAAAGTATAAAAAAAATTTCCAACAAACTCAACAAAAGTAAAAGTCTGTATTTATACCAGTACTGGTATTGGTGTGTATGTATACTCTATGTACTTATACGTACCTCAGATGTCTTAATCAAGTAATGGGGAAAAAACTTTGCCTTTCTCAAGAAAAGAAATCTGTAGTCAGTCAAATTAAACCGAATCATTTTTTAAATTTCTCTGTTAATGTTAGAAGCATACATGAAAAACCGTTTTTTCCTTTTCCTAACACGATTTTTTTGTCTTTTTGACCAACTACGCATTCGTATATGAATATATTTAATCTCACGAGAATTTTTATTACTGATTTTCCCATCCAGCAATCTTCCTATCATTTGTTCTTTCTTGCATTTTTTGGATTTTTTTAGCACAATTATTTTTTGCTATCTCTTTAGTAGTCACTATAGTCATTCATGAATGCTGAACGTGCAAACATAGTTTTCTATTTCTATAATCATCAATAGTAGTAATATTTCCCCTACAGTTTTAAAATCAGTGGAACATCTTTCTCTCGATTTTGAGGCGATATGCTGATTATGAAAACTTATCTAAAAGTAAAAGAACATACATAATATGTGTAAACTATGGTTAGGTTTACATAGGTATGTTTGCATATCTTACTTATTTGCTCTTTACTTTACTTTAAGGAAATAGAGAAGACGAATACCAAAATTATTGCTTAGCACTTTTAATGCTTTTGCACTTACTGAATAATCTCTTGAGTTCTTTTATTCTCTCAAAAAATCGTAATCAGTTGAATAGAGGAAAAATATCCACACAGTCGTACACACTTATAATTCCAAATACACAACTCCACTGTTGTCCTTGCACAGAAAAAAGTACACCCCATTATCCATCCTTCCTTCGTTTATTCTTTTTGTTGGAAATTTTCACAGAGAAAATGAGGAGGTGGAGGTGGTACACGAGATGAGAGCAGAACAGATTGCAGCAAAAAAAGAAGTAGAAAAACCATACAAGAAGGAATCTGGCATGCAATATGATACTTCGCGAGTAAAGAAGAAAAGATGGTAAGTATAGTAGAGTTAATCTATACCAAGATAAGGAAAAAGTACTCTTATTTCTTTCTTTTTTCAAAAAAGTATCATTAAAACATTCACGTATATGTATACACGAGAGGAGCAGAGAAAATTACTACAGTGCTGTGTATGTATGTACATGTTTTAGTGGTAGTTCTCGTGGCGCTCTCAAGTGAATCTCTTTTCTGTCTTGGAATGAGCAAGAAAAGAAGACGAGGAAGATGAGAGGTTGATGGGAATGATGAACTTTAAAAGGCATTTGATTACAGAGGAATTTTGTAATTCTTGTCGGTGGTGGTGGCAGTGGTTTTCTCAGAACATGAAAAAAAGAGTAGTAGACAAAACACAAAGAGAGTTTTCTTATGAGTTTTTGAGGGGAAAAAGCATGGATAAAAAAATCAAGTCTTTTTTCAGACATCACAACAGATCAGCAGACATGTATGTATGCTTCTTTTTGTACACATAGTTGAGCGTGTCAAACTAGTTCGCTTTAAATGACCTATATGCCCATCTCTTTTACTGCTTTGCTGATATTTATTATGAGAGTCTACGCATACTCAACCTCTCATTCTCATCACATCATCCCGTTGTGTTGCTGTTATTTTCTTTTTTCTTGTAATGGAAAAGGAAAGTGGAAAGAAACGAGTGCTGATTTTAACCCTTTGCTTTTTGAAATCATCCACTTCCTCTTTCTTGCCTTGCCATCATCAAGATTCATGTCAGCAGTTGGACTAGATAGCCTACCCTAGACTACATGCAATGCAGTTGTACAAGACTTTTGTGCTTCTTTTCTTTTCCTCTTACCAACAAACATACCATTTTAACAAGTACAATAACAACAAATAAACCTTAAAAGCGAAAATAAACCTTTTTCACTGTTGCTCCCAACTACTACTAGCAACAAACAATCAAATAAATACCACACACACATACACGAGCATTCATGCAGTAGTATAGTCATTGTATCCATATCATTTCACTTTTATAATGGGAGATCTATCTTTTTTCTTACCGCCACTCCTAAATCTCACGAGGGAAGAAGCCCCGACGTATTTTATAATTAAATTTTCCATTATAACCGTTGTAATTGTGACTATAAGTAATTCATTACATAATGCAAAAGTATGTGACTTTCTGGTTCATTCAATCATGTTAAAAAATGTTGAGTTTTTCTTAAAACAAAAATTTCAAAGCTATCACAGTCAGTAAGAATAAATCCGGATGGACACGAATAGTTTACTGAGGTAATACTGCCAGAATATCTTGCCGCTAGGTCAAAAATGTTGGGAAGTTTCCCTCGTAAGTTAAAAACTACACTTTAAAAAAAGTAATGAAAATTGGGTTGTTGTGTAGAGAGGTTGGTTTGGTTGTTTTTCTCTTTCATTGCTTTGGCTGCTATTGCTCCTGTTCTCTTTTTATTTTTTATGCAATGCACAAGGGCATTTTCATTTGATTTCTCGTAAAAGAAATGCACACAAGCTGAAAATTTTCCTTCTTGTTTTGTTCACATCTCCTTCTTCTTTTTCGTTTATTCGTTTTGAGTTGCGCTTTTTCTCTCTACGTTTTTTCTCATCCTTTGATCTATACACACATACCAAGACCAAAAAGATCACAGTTCACATACCAGACTTACTCGGTATGTATTTGTTAACTTGGTACAATGACATTTCTACGTATACCTATAGACTTTTAAAAGCAACAGCAGCTGTTGTTCTGCTCAGCCATGAATTTCAAAGAAATTGTCATTCAATGAATCCTCCTTATTTTTCAAAATAACCAATAATGTTACCAGTACGAAGAAACGGGGAAATTTTAATATTTTCAATTTCCACGGAATTATGTACGATGTTACTAGAGAGATAGAAATAACTCATCGTCAGACGACCAGTGCAGTATTTTTTTTAAATTTAAGGGTACAAACCAACCAATCAGAAACCCAAACCACCAAATTTAGCTATTTTGTAGTCTTTGTTGATTTTGATGTCGTATGTACGTACACGATAGACTAGTTCAACTTTGAGGGCCCCCCTCTGATAACAGCATAAAGCACTGGTCCTCTTACTTTCCACAACACTTCATACTTTTTTCTAATAAATTTAAGAGCATAAGATGCAAAAATCCATTCAATAAGTTGGTATTACCTCGGCTTGCGTCTATAGATGCGTGATATTTTGTTTTATCAATAAAATTTAATTTTTTGAAGTTAAATTTTCGAATCACCTTTCTCCAGGAGCGAAATCACTGCTTCATATTTTGCAAACCCTTATACTCAATTACACAAGAACGATCATAAAATCTGTTGTTGTTTGCCTCATTTTCACTGGATTTGAGCACACGTCATGCTCATTTTCGTGAGCTGGTGTGTCTAATTTCGTGTCGTGGAATGTGACCATGAAAGCATACTTGTAAACCAACAACTTGTTAATTAGTGTGTTACATGAGCATGGATACGTTTAACTTATATATATGTGTGTGACCCTGCACTGTCTGTCGTGTTGTATGTGTTGTATAAGTAGTTTCATAAAGGCTAGAACTACAAGTAATTGCAATGCTTCTGTCTTTTGTTTTTCATTGTTACATACGGTACATAACCACCATAATAATAGCAATAGCGATGCAGGGTGCAAAACAAAATACCATGACGAAAAGGAGGGAGAGCATACTTACGAGGTATGTAAGCGTTCATTTTGTCATTATACATGATATTAGCGTACACATTACTATTATTGTTTTTTGCCCTTTCGTCCTCGTGTAGTATATAAAATGAGAAGAGTGAAATGTAACGACGACGACAACGGACCAAAAAGCATGTTTGCGTGCTCTGCTCTGCATGCATTGCTGAATAGAATACCCGTCTACTACGGTATAAATATGTGTGTGTGTGTAATTTGGATTTAATTGCCCCTACAATTTTCTAATGGGTGAATTTGTCCTAATAAACTCATTCGTCGGTTGTTTGTGTTTTTCGGGTTTACGTCCCTCATATTTTATATTGCTCAGCAAATGAGTACGACTGCTCTAATTTTTGGAGTAATAATGTAAAGTTATTACAGGATTCTTTTTCTGGCTTGAAATACTTTGATGAGGGGAAATGTGAGAATGTATAAAACTAAAATGGAGAAAGGAAAACCGATCTGTTATGCTTGAAAGCTAAAACGCAACTGTTTTATAGGCACAATAACTATTATCAAACACACAATATATTACATATTATGTAGGTAATTATTACGACAGCGGATGTAAATTCAAATTACATGTACGCAACTGCACTTCACATTTAGTAATGTTTTTGGGTTTACATGCTTAACAGTATTTAATATGGACTTCTCTATTCCATTTTCTGTGCTTACAAACAACTTTTCTACTTGGTTGCTACGTTTGATATTATTTTTAGCAAACTGTTTTAATATTTCATCTCAATTTTCTTGTTTTGCACAACCAGCCAACCAACAACAAAGGATATAGTATAGTGTAATCGTAATCTAAAATCTAGCTGACGCACTAAATTTGTTGTTGGATATTAGTGTTATATGTTACCACCGTGTGCTACAAAATCCAAAAGAAACAAATAACAGGAATATCAAGGCGAGATTTTATTGTATGCATTTTAACACTAAATATGCTGAAACGGACGACGACACACACATATGTAACATTGTAACTAACGTTCAAATAAGAACACAACAAAATGATATGCACAAAAACATAATAATTTGCTTCACTCGCACAAGCACAATCAAAAGAAAAGTATAAAATTAATGTACCTTTCAAACAGACGGATTAATAATATGCTAATGTACCTCATTTTATATCTGTCTGTTTTGTACACTTTTATATACGGTAGGGGGCCTGGTTGAAAGGTCATAATTTTTCCTTAATGTATTTCAGTGTCCGAACCGAATTCGGAAACAACAATAAAATGACAAGTATCACCACTCAGTGACCAACAAAAGCATACACATGAACACACTGAACATGATTTCATTTTTAATATTATCATGGTGTGGATTAGTACATGTTTAAATATATACATGTGCAAAAAATCATCCTGAATTTTCCGACACTCAAGTCAGGTCAAACAGCAAGCTAAAGAAAACAGAAAAGTAACAAACACAAAAGTAAGTCATGTCAAAAGAAAAAAAGTAGAGGTACAAAGTAAAGTCAACACAAAATACAAAAGAAAAAAAACAAGTAAGCAAAGACCTCTGAAAGCCAAGCTGGAAATTTCCGGTGCTGTATTTCCTTTGCTTTTCATACAAAGTTATATTTTTTGCGGGCGTGGGAGAGGTTGAAAGAGAGGGCGAGAAAGAATGCGAGCTAAACTAGCCAAACAGCTGTAAAGATACACATAGAGAAAGTGTGCATGAATGCATCCATGCATACAGCACATTTCTTTCCTTTTTATTTTATTTTCTTCATCTTCCGCTTCTAGATTCCTGGTTAAGTTTACATGTTAACAACGTATTTATGTGTACACCTTCTTGTTTTCATACTTTTTTTTGAGAAAAGTAAGCAACCACCAACAACAACCAGCGTGGCAAAAGGCAATAGCCTGAAGGAACGAATGAGCACCAAGTCTTATTTTTGTTGAGTTTTTTTTGAAGCAACACAATAAGAGAGAAAAGTCTTTTTTTGTTGTTGAAGAACTAAAAGTACAAAGATGTAACGTTTATACTTTAAATTATGCATTATCCTTTCTTTTATAACATAACAACATACAATAGTACTACGAAGGAATTAACCAACTTATGACTAAAATTGTTACAAATTATTTTGTGAGTCTTCTTCTAATTCACAGCCATTCTTGTTTTAGTTTTTATCATTACCTAAGTAGCGTCCTACTTAACAAACGTGTGGGTTTAACACATTTGCATGTTTCCGTATTGATTGTCTGACTACATTTATTTTCCCTCTCCATTAATGTAGATAGATATATCCGTCGAATCAACTAGCCATCTAGCCCTACTAACAATGTACATACCATGATGTCGGAACTGACATTGAGCAGGATGAGACTGAAAACACAGCTTTCAGTTTCCCTTCCCTGCAACTCAGAAACATAATAAGTGAGCTGGAGGGCATGAGCAAAATATAAGGCAGTAGTATAGTGACTACACAGTAGAGAGATTTGTAGATGGTCTACATTTTACAGGGAAAATACAGGATAGCTTACAAAATAAAAGACAATGCACAAAGTGTGCCTTTCTCTCTGGTTTTGTGTTTGTGTCTCCCTTGCTTTTTTCACTGTCCCTGCTCAACTCCATCTTTGTCAATTATATCTCTTGCCTACCGATATCAACCTGCTTTTCCCGAAAATCTGTATCAACAATACTGTTGTGCTACCGCTACTACTTTTGCTGCAAGTAATAGTGATGATGATTGGGTAGTAGTAGTGGAATCGGAAGTATTAGCATTCCTTAGAAACAGTTGTCGCAACATGGATATCTCTAATAAATACTCTTGATAGGATGAGCAGCAGCAGCCGACATAGATAAAAGCGAAAAATACTACATTTCTCCGACTCCCATTTTTTCTCTCTTTTGCTTCACGACTGGAAAGTATATAGAACCATAAAAGGCAATTGCATTTCGTTCTCTGGTGTGAGATGTGATGTAATAAAAATCGGATATCACCACCATCATAATCGTCATCATCATCAGCATTATTTTCCCACTTTTCTTGTCAACTCGACAAGAAGGAAAAGTTTGTGATGAAGAAGATCCACATATTTGCTTAATGATATCGTAACATTAAAGGAAGGACCCTACTAGCTATTTTCTTTGCAGCGACTTTTTTTACGTCGGTGAAACTCATTGAATACAGCATTCTTTACATAGCCAACTTTTTTGACTGAATAAAAAAAGCAAAGTCCTTCTCCTCAACATCATCCTTACGACAAAAACGTGATTTTCTAAACTTTTCATGCTCAATTTTAACATCATTACCTATCAAGTCAGTGGTGTACTGCTATGAATACATTGTATGCAGGTAGATCTTTACTTCTTACTTATAGTTTACTTCAGAATGAGTATTATAGTAGAAAGTTAAGATGTACTTTCAATAAATCCAAAAAAAACTTTATTTTTATGATTACTACTTTTTTATATGATGCTTTTAGACATAAATGCAACTCTACACGTATTTTCGAAAGGCAAAGCGGACTTAATTTTTTCTGTCATAAAATCAAACTAAGAGAAAATAAGTGAAGTTTTAGTTGGAGAATAAGTTATAGTAATAAAAAATGAAATGAGTATATAATCAGATTTGAGTAGAAATATAACAACTGTGTAGTGTGTGTGCGAATGCCAAAAATGCATTTTATACGAAAGTTGTAAACTTCAAAAAGTATAAATTTGCCCGTGTCTGTGTGGAAAAATAAACTAAAATAAAGTTTATCTTTAAATGCCGGTAGTAGCGCACACCCTTCTTCATACACTCATTGCTTAATATAGGCTAACCACCAAAACACCAAACTGAAAATTACTCCCGGCATTTTTGTACTTTCATTTCAGTTCTTTTGACACTCAATTCGAGTCACGTGCTACCTTTGTTTGTAGCTTCAAGCTTGGTAGCAGTAATTTTATTGCATGTCCATTGATTAAAAAAATTGTGTGATGATGAGACTAACACCAATGAAGTAAATTCCAAGCACAAAAACTTTCGAAAAGAAAAGGAAGCATTGAAGCAAATCGAATACAAATTTCAGCAAAGAAAATGAAAATAGACCAGTTCATGATAGATTCAGAGCAAAAATTAAGTTGCACCACAACAAACAACTATACTACATGACTATCCGGCTTGAACTAATAATACTACAAGAAAAGGCCGAAACCTACCTGATTGTTGGTTTTTTTTCTTATTTGTATTTTTGCCATGATTTTTGCTCTTCTAAAAATAAGAGGAAACAAAACAGCAAGTGATGCAATGACGCTTGAATATTATGAGCCAGAACTAACAAAATGAAATGGAAGTTGTTTTACTTTTCACTTTTTCGACAAACTCTATTTTAACAGCAATATTGTAAAAGCAGTAGTAACTAGCCACGCAAAAATAGAGAAGCAACGTGGCATGGCATGGATTGGTGCTTGTATTTTTGGCTTTATGTGACTATGCGACTGTATATTAGTTTCAGTAGCTTTATTTGGATTTTTGACTATTTATTACTATTACTTGGAAATGTAATATACTGATTTCACTTTACTTTTTCTGTTAGTATTATATTTCTTTTCAACGAGTACAATAACAGTACCTTAAATAAATCAGAATAATAAAACATACTTGTAGTCATCCAAAATAACTCTTGAAATGCTTCATCTTCCACTTGTTAGAATTTATTGAGTGACTCAGCAAGCAAAAAGAGCAGTCAACCAGTTTGTAGCAGTACTGCGCAACAATTCATTCAAGCAATCTTTTAAACTTTTGTTTTTCTAACGTGCATTTGTAATACACATACATAATAATATGTACCTTCAGTTGTAGTTTTAAGCTGAATGAGTAGTTCCTCTTTCTTCTATTTTTTTGTTTCAACCAGATAAAAAATAAATAAGCATGTTTTTCCTGTGTTCCTCTTCACTTCAAGTCTCAACATTTTATCTACTCTATTTCTTGCATCTAAAATATTTCCTTGTGATTTTGACAATTTTCTTCTTCTTCAACTACCATTTTTACTCATACTCATGAATAACTTTACTCACTTGAGAAGAAAATGGAGGGAATAGAAGAACAGCCGCTTTTTGCTTGAAGAGAATGCTTATTTATTGCTACACTAAGAACTATATAATATGTATATGAATGTATGTATACTTCTTATAAGAAAACAGGAAGTACGAACTTTTTTTCTCGCTTCCTTATACTCATGAAAAACATACAATCTGTAAATCATTTTTATATTTAATATAAAACAATATAATTTTTCCTATTCTTTATGTTTATTATTCTGTTTTTCTCCTTCTGTCTCTTTTCTTTCCTTAGAAAACCAATCATTGATAAAAAATATGAGTAAAAAGTACAACAAGAGTATCTCAACGGAAAAAAGAAAGAAAAGAAATAAAAAGTGACACAATCTTGGTTTCATTTCTCCTTTTTCTGTTTTTTTCTCTTTCAAACTGCCAATTCGGTTTCAGCGTTCGTTTCAGTTTACATAGAAAGGAAACTACTGACTGAATGTTTTGTGGGTGATATAATGTTACTGTATAACCAACAAATAGACAACTCAAGAGAGACACTGTTTCAAAAAATTATATGTTCAGGAAACAGAACCAGTAAAGAAGCTTCAGTACTCTAGTAACAATTCTAAAGTGACTGGAAATCGGAACACAACACACACAAGCGAACAAACACATCACCGAAATTTGAGCGGAATATTATGGAGAAATGAACCTGTCCATCAATCTAGAGAGTGGGTGGTGGAGGCACGTAGGCATATATCTTGTTTTTCCAATGTCCCAAAAGAAAGGAGAAGATATTCTTTTTCACTTTCATTTGCTTTTTGCGTCTCTTTATTTTGGTCGCTTTCCAATAGAAAATTCAGACGAAGGAGAAGAATAAAAAGAATAGTTTTGTCTCTCGCTTGCATTTTTTTTCTTTGAAAAATAAAAGCATCAGTGGAAAATGTTTGAAACTTTTCGTTTCTAGTTCTGTTTTTTTTTTTGCTTTCTGTTTTAAAATGCTCTTTATAATCTAATAAATGTATGTTTCCACAGAACAGAATAAAAGAAGCAAACACCTACACACATAACACAATGCAAACTGAAAAACTGTAGTAGACGTGCCGATATTCGATAAAACATTATTTTTGTTTCGTTTTCCTTTAAAAAACTAATAAGCATTTCAATTGGCACTAAAAGGTCATACCTTTGGATAGGTTAAGTGTTAGGTGACTCGCGATATAAATTTACTTTTGCCAAATAATTTTGGGAATGCTCACAGACAAACGTTTGTTCGTTTCTTTCGAAAACTTCATATGACATATGTTTTAATATGTATTAATTATCTAATAACTTCCATAATGAGAATTATTATTAAAGAACCGAAACATTGGAATTCAGTGAAGTATTTAAACATGACACTCATAGGGCCCAAAACCATTCTTTTAAATGTGGGGATAATAGTCGTTGATGATAACAGCATGTATATAGTTTCCGGTTATAAAGTTAAAGGTTAAGAATGTAATATGGATAACTAAAATCTTTCAACTCTTTGTAATACATATTTTCACGCAACATATTTATATGTATTTTATGATAAAAATGTATAAAACATCACAACGAAATGATGATAGTTGTCTGTCATGCCACGCTCACGCTCCTATGCTCGTTTTTCTTTATATTTTCAGCTTTGTACATTTCAGCCTCCCATATCTAGTGTCTAGTAACAAGCAAAAGGTGTTTTTGAACTCAAAAAGAAGAAAAAAACTAAACCTCCTCTTCGTTACTTGCCCGAGTGACATGAAAGGAAAAAAGTGAAGAAGAAAAGCAAAGTATTTCTTCACTGATTCAGGAACAGTAGTAGTAAAAGAAGATGATGATGATGATGATGAAGAAGAGAAGCAGAATAACATAGTTGTGTTGTAAAACATGTGTAGTATATGTACAAAAGACAGCATAACCACCACCATATAGACATGTACTTCCATACAATAAATAGTTCTACTGACTCAAAGAAGAAAAAAATTAAGAAAAAAACGAAATGTTGTATAGGAAGTAATGCAAGTGCTCCAACTTCTTGAACAACTCATACACCACCACCACTTTTTACACTTGTACAACAACTTCTTTTTCTTCGTCTATTTGCCGTAGTTTTTTTTGTGGTAGTACATCTTGTCAGCATTTTCCTTTTTTCTACCTCTCTGTCTTCTTTTTTTCTACAACTTTTCTATAAAAGCATGCATGCATATTGTTCCACGGATTCAGCAGTGAGTAATATAAATATTATATAAGCTTGTAGCTTATATGAATGTATGCTGGAGTGTGGTTGGTATTTGAAATGGAGATCACGTTTTCAAGAAGTTTTAGTGGCTGGCCTCGGCTTGATCTCCTTCAACTATCCGATTCCCTTCCATTTTCGACACATTTTTACCTCACTCTTTCTGTATTATTTTCTCTGGCTTTCCCTTCTTCCTTTTTCTCTTTTCGTGCTTTTGTTCTCGGTGCAAGTAATATGCTTTCTCTTGTCTTTCACTGCTCATCATCATCGTCACCATCATCTAATATTGCATGAGTTTAAAAAATGTGTAAAAAATACATACAATACTGACATGTGCAGAAAATTTAGATAGGCATGTCTGTAGACAACAACAACAGCGCCAGAAGTATCAGAGTACTAAACTCTGGGATGATATTGTCCATTTCACCACGACTTGTTTTTTAGCAAAAAATAAAACAACCTGATTCAGTATTATTTTTACTAGCACAGTTTGTTGGAAGTTTTTTATAGTAGTTTATTTTTCTATTGTAGTTTTCATATTATTGGCATGGTTAGGCTGGTTATTTCATGGATATTATTGGCAGGGGGAAAAAGATGTTGATAAGATCACGATCAGATAAGTATGTACGTACATATATCGCTATTTAGTGAGGTATGTAACTGTATACCTTACAACGACTATAACGTAGAGGAAATGACTATTTTTTTGAAGGAGCGTCTCAAGTGTACCACAAGACATCTCCCACTATCACCACTACTGTCAAATCATCTGTTGTTTTTCTTCCAAAGGGAAGTAGTCTAGTAGTATATCCTGTTTCTATTATGAAGCTGTTTAACCTATTACTTTACTTTATTTGTGTGATGAGCATGTTTGTATGTGTGTGTCGTAACTTGAGGCAAAATTCCCTCCTTTTGAGAATTCTCGCTTTTGTACCGTTTTCCTAGCGTCAAAGGAAAAAAAACTAAGAAAGGAAGGGAAAGTTGGAAAAAGGCAAGGAAAATACATAGATAACATCCGAAAGATTTTTTTTATTGTTAGATGACCGATCGACCTTTTTTTAACATTGATCAGGAAAAGTAGTTATTCAGGATATTTGGGTGATTTTTTGGTCTGGTATTATGGCACATTAACATCATCTCCAAACTCACTTCATTTTTTCTCCAATCAAATTTCATTGGACTGTTTTTTACTGAAATTTGTACAGACATTTTGTAAGTGTATAGACGCATACAAAGGCTTTTATATTTAACTATTAACCAAAGACGTATCACATAAATAATCTGTGCTCTAAATTGAAAGTGAAGTACATATGTACATATATGCACACATACGATTCAAGACTTCTCCGGAGAAATAAATATCACGAAACTTTTTTTGTCGTTTAAAGGTTTACAAAGAAGCATTATACTTGTCTTCGTCTTTTTTCCTCTTAGAAGTAGGACATGAAGGACAAAGTTAACAGATTTTATCTGTGCTATTTACTTACAATTGAGGGAAAAAATATATATTTACTGATTTTCCAAGAAAAATAAACTGCTCGGGAGAAGATGTGTCTTGATCGACCTTGATTTCTGATAAAACTCGTTTAAAACATCAATCTACTATCCACCCATCCATTTATCTATTGATGTGTATAAAACATATTCTATTTTCTTTCTGTTTGTGTTGCTTATGCAATTCGTAAAACTATTTGTGAAGAAGAATAAGAAAAGAAAAATAATAAATTCTTCTTTTTTCTTTCTTTACTTGATCTTCGTCTTTTTTTCCTCCCATCCGTGTATTCATCGTTCTTGTACATCATTCGCCTATATACAAGTGTATACTTAGAATTCATACATATTTGTAGATACCTACGTACATTATTATTTTTATTATAATGTCATGGGGTTTGTATTTTGGATGTAGTAGGAAAAGCGTGAGACAATTTTGTTCTCGAAAGCAAACAAGTAAGTTTCGCTGCTTTCGAAGAAAAAAAAGTTTCCATCAAATGTCCCATGAAAAACTCAGCGGTGACGTGCTGAGGATCAAAGGAGACCACTGACATTTTCGCCGTCCCTCTCCATCTCTCTGTAGACCCAATCGAAATTCTACCCTTCCTTCATGCTTGCTTCCTCTTCGTCCCTATCTCTGTGCCCAACCACTGCCTCAACTCTTTTCACTTGAGAGAGTCAAGTGCTTCTTCCCTTTTTCGTATTTCATCTCATTTTTTACCTTAAAATAGGATAGTAGCACATAAGGTAAGGAACCGTGTGTCGCAAGTCAAAAAAAAACTTTTTCCTTTCCCCAATCTTTCTTTTCCGTGTATTTCTTTTTTCTTGGTCTGTTGCCTTACCTGTTCTTTTGTTGTTGTGTTTTGTGTTAACTTATTTTTATGCTGCTTTTACTTTTTGTCTTTCTGTAAATATAGATTTATTCATATACATGAATAGATTCTTCATACACGTATGTATATCTGTTTAATATAATATGTGTGTTTTAATATTGCCTTTCAACGATTTCCATCCAATTTCATTTTAATTTTCATATAGCCAATTAACACTATCATATCTATTCGTAACGTATGCATTTCTGTTTATTAAGTAGCCGAGCTTGCGAAGGCTAATTAATACGGATGCTCTGTTTGTCTGTATCCCGTACGTACGTCCG